>VDFB02276441.1:0-172876 GCA_007258455.2 Sequoia sempervirens | reverse complement strand
GGAAGCTCCTCCTTCAAAACCCCTGGAAGGTACTTGTGAGATAAAATCCTTTCCTAGATATGATCCTGCTCCACACACCACCTCTAGTAAAACTTTGCAACCAATGCCAACCTAGACCAAGTCGAATGTAGCAATCCAAGACTCCCAAATTGTCTCGGGCTACATACAATATCCCACTTTACCAGGCTCCACTTGGAAGAGGACAAGCTACCCACCCATAATAATTGTCTAGCCATAGAGTCCAAATCCTTCACAAACCCAACAAGAGCCACCTGTAGCATGCACCTATAAATAGGAAGAGCCTACACCACAGACTTTAATAGCTGAACATGGCCAACAAAGGACAACCATCTATGAGTCCAATGATTAACCTTCGCATGAAACTTGTCCAAAATATTCTGCCATGATTCCCTAAGAAGTCTACCAACAGAGATGGGAATACTAAGATAAGTTAAAGAGCGAGAACCAATATGAAACCTCAAGATACGAGCAATATTTTGTTGAATAAGTCTCAGTATTGAAGAAGAAAATGGAAAATTTATCTTCATTAATCCTTTGACCAAGAGCAGCAAGATAGATATCCAAATTCTTGCACAAATTTGTAGCTTCTTTGATCTTAGCCATACCCATCAAGGAAGTATCATCCATAAATTGCAAGTGAGATTGAGGAGGAAAACCATTTCCCCACCCCAACCCTAGATAAAACCAAACTCCACATTGCATTTCACCAGTCTCCCCAGGACTTTAGCAAGAAGAATAAATAAATAAGGAGAGAGAGGATCCCCTTGATGAAGGCCTCTAAAAGCACTAAAAAGAGAAGGCTCACCATTTATCAACGCTAAGAAACAAGTGGAAGTAACACAACACATAACCCACTGGACCCACTCCTCAGCAAAACCAAAAGCAATAAGAATTTTTTGCAAGGACCACTTCACTCTATCATAGGCCTTTGCCATATCAAGCTTGATGAACATAGCCTTTTCTTTCAAGGATGCCATAGAATGAATGGTATCAGTAGCAATGACCACCCCATCTAGAATTTGTCGATCCTCCATAAAACCACTATATTCCTCAAAGATAAGCCCTCTAAGCCATCGCTTTAGCCTTTTAGTAATCAACTTGGAAATGATTTTATAAACCACATTACAAATGGAAATGGGTCAAAATTGACTCAGACGATCCGCCCCCTCACATTTGGGAATGAGAGAAAGGAAAGTAGAGTTCAAAGCCCAGAACATCTTCTTATTCATTTAAGACTCACGAACCACCTCCAAAAGGTCCAACTTAATGATATCCCAAAATTCTTGATAAAATTCAACTGGAAAGCCACCAGGGCTAGGGGCTTTCCCTTTCTTCATATGGAAAATAGTAGCCTCTATTTCCTCCAACAAGATATTTCCCAAAAGATGCGCATTCATCTCCCTAGTGACCAAAGAGGGGATACAAGATAAAACTTGGTTTTGTTTTGCCAAACCATCCTAAGAATCCTCCCTAAATAAAGAAGCAAAGAACTATGAAGCTTCTCTAGACATATCCTACAAAGAAGATAAATGCTCACCCTTGTCATTCACAAGAACAGGCATATAATTACCATGTCTCCTAGCTTTCACTAAGTTGAAGAAAATAGTGGTTTTTCTATCTCCCTCCTATAACCACTCAACTCCAGTGTTTTGTTTCCAATAAATTTCCTCACATAGCTCACACTCTTCCAAAGCTTTCAAATCCCTTGCCTCCTCCCTGAGTGAATCCTCATAAAGACCAAGCTCCCTTATCTCCTTAGTGATGACATCCAAGTCAACTTGAGCAGCAACCTTAGCATGAAAAATATTGCCAAAGCACTACTTATTCCACCTTTTGAGTTGATATTTTACATATTGCATTAGTTTGGAAAATGAATACATAGCAATGCCATAAGTAGGTCTTCCCCTCCTCCACCATTCAACCACATACTCTTGCAAAGAAGAATCTCTTAACCACATAAGTTGGAACTTGAAAGAGGGGCACTGAGCAACATGTGCCAAAGTAGTAGATAACTTAATGGGCCAGTGATCCGAGCCCCTCCAGTCCAAAATCTCAGAGTAAGTAGACTACCATCCACCAATCCAAAAACAAGAAACCAAGAAATGGTCAAGTCTCTCAGCAATACATTTCTCTCCCATTCTCCTATTGTTCCAAGTAAACCAACCATTACAAGGCTTAATGTCAACTAGATTCAATGTATAAATGTTATCATGAGAAAGGAAAGTAGAGGGCTCCAATCTCGCAATACCACCCTTCTTCTCATCCAACTCAATAATGGCATTGAAATCACCTGCAATAATCTAAGGGAAAAAAGGAGCACGGCTCCAAATAAAATTAATATGAGACCACAATAACTGCTTACCAAGAAAATCAGTAGGTGCATAGATGTTTGAAAGAAGAATAGTTTCCCTAGACTCCAGACTTGAAGCAGCCACATAGATGGAAGACTTGGAGGACATCCACCAAAGAGGACGGATCTTCAATGGGCTCCAAAGGCAAGCCACATCCCGTGCATTACCATGAGCCCCAATACACTAGCAATCACCTCACCCCCACAGCTTAGGCAATAGACCAATCATACCTTCAATAGTTAGCTTAGTTTCCTGTATAAAAAGAACATCAGGAGAATGAGTTCTCACCAAATCTCGAACAACTTTTTATCGAGGGCCACTGTTCAAGCCCCTTACATTCTAGGAGAGGATGATCATTTTGGAGGGTTAGAAAAATGGGAGTCCAAGGTCTTAACAGAAACAAACTCCACCAAAGTCTCCCCCATCAACTTTAATTTTTCCACATCCTTGTTTCTCCCAACTTTAGAATATTTCTCAGCAACCCCTTTCCTTAAGTCTTTTTGAAGAATTCCCTATGAAGGAGAAGCCTTGCTTCCTTTTTCTGATTCAGACCCCACTTTCACTAATGGAGAAGAGATCTCTCCCTCCCCAATCTTTGTAGGTCCACAAGAGTCTCAGACCTCCTATGAACCACTAAACTTAGATCTATTTCCATTTGTAAAGCCCCAGTCTCCTGAGAAGTTTGGTTAAAATCTAGAATAATTCCTTCCTGAACCCTATCTAAAACACCCTGATCCATAAACATCATTCCCAAATTCACCTCCCGCTAACTAAGATCATCCAGAACCTCAAATCTATTAAAGGTATCGCTATCTTGATGCTCCTTAAGAGTCCTCTTTTGACCTCGGTTCTGATTACAAGCCTTAGCAGGAATAAAACCCTCTACACCAACAGCCTCACCAAGAACAGGGTTCTTGCCTTTGTCATCCTTAGGAGGATTGTGTGGAGGCTGAGCAGCCTAAGACACATAAGATTTATACTTTGGGCATCTCCTTTATAAATGGCCATATTCATGATAGAGACGACAACAAAAGGGAAATGTCTCATAATCAAGCTACTACACCCAAGAGTACTAACTCACACGAATTTCCAAAGAATCTGGAAGAGGGTTATTTAAATCCATTTCAACACAAATGTGAGCAAAATTCATTACCTTCCTATCCTGTGTTTGCTGAGAAGGACCCATCAGTTTCCCCAACAACAAAGCAACTTGATGCAAGATGTCATTGCGCCAATATTCAACAAGAAATCTAGGGAGACAAACCCACACTAGAACCCGATTTGGAAGCTCCTCCGAAGGATCAAAACCTGCATGCCAAGGTTTAATAAATAAACCAATCTAGTTGTGGAAATAAGGCCCACCTTCAAACACTTTATTGTGATTCGCCAAGCAATTGAATGTCACCATGAAGTAATTGTTTGCTAACAACATTATTTCCATCTCAACCTTCGGGGACTAGGTACAATGAGCCCACGACTCCAAAAATCAAAGTGAAACCCTCCTTCCCAAGAACTTGCAGAGCAAAACATGCTTTGAGTAATACTCAATATCCTCCACGATTGATTCTGGTTGAATCATTAATGCTAGCCTATCTTTGCTTTGTTCCAAGCATCCATTAATTTTTAGAATATGGGGACCACTAGACGGAGTGACTCCTCCATTCCCTGAATCACTAGAAAGAAGGTTGTTATTAAAAACCATCGTTGCATGAGATGGAAATTTCACTCCAACTGTAGATCAAAAATCCAAAGCAAGATTGGCCCCCGAAGCTTCCCTTCGATCCATTGCCAAAGAGAAGACCAAACAAAAATCCTTAAATAAAGAGAGTCCTATGCCAAAACCTTGCTCCCAATCACTAGATCCAGTTGCTTAAAGTAGCAAATAATGTTACCACTAGTAGGAGAAACCCAAAATAAAATCTTATCCGATATAGATCACTAACCCCGAATACCATAAAACACCCCACCCACAAAAATTGAGCACTCCACACCCCCTGCAAACAACTCCACTCCCACATGCACGCAATGACACTAGCATGCAAACGAAAGACATTACAAGTCGTGCCCACACCACCGGCAATGTAGCGCCATCGCACATGGAGATAAAAATGGTTTAAGCCAATTTTAGAGTTTATTTTCACTTTTTATAATAAAAGCTTTTAATTTTATTTTAAAAAGTATATTGTAAACATATTTTAAGGATTTCATTAAATAACACTAATGTCTTTAGTGAGAGGAATTGACTATCTTATCTACTTTTCTCTCTATATTTTAAGGAATCTCATTTTAGAAAAAATAATATATTTTTAAAATCAATTTGAAATTATTGTAGAGAGTTTATGTGAGGTCACTTGGAAAAAGTGAGGAAGGAATTTTTTTAGATTCTTAAATTTGTTATTGTAGAAAAAAATATAAGTGTTTCTTATTAATTATGCTTGTTTGGCTTTTTATTTTCATGGTTGTGTCCATCAAAAATTTTGTGTCTGTGTTGTGCTAAAACATTATTTAGTTTTGAATTTATTCCTAATTATTATATATTGAATTAATTTATACAACTAAAATATTATGATCTCTAACAAGGTATCAAAGCCATTTTTAAATTATTATCATTTATTAAAATTAAAAATAATTTGTAGATATAAAATAAAAAAATATAGTAGACTCATGTAGTTTATATCAATTTATAATGAAAAATCTACCTACAACCTCTAAACTTATAAAATCACAACTTAGAAATTTACATAATTTGAGTGTATAAAATATAAGAATAAATTTAAATAATTTTATTTTAGAAAATTGAAAACTTACAAATATTCTTGGCATTTCATCCAAACTTTTACCCATATATTATTTTCTACCAAATATTAAATTTTGAAAATGTTTTAAGTAATATTTTTGCAATAATTTTTAAATAAAATTAAAGACTACAATCCTTTTTAATAACAATACTTAAAGTCATTGCTTTGACCACCACCCTACAAAAGAATTTTTTCCTTAACCCGCTTGAGGGTAGCCATCCCTCTAATAGCTCTGTTAAAATTGAGCTAATTGAAAGTTGGTCCCATTCTCCAAAAAAAAGACACTAAGAAGCATAAGATTCTTCCCTCTAAAAGTGTGGAGCCCATATGGTCTGAACTTCTTAAAATCACCCTATAAAAATGAAAGTCTACCCCCCCTTCGTTTCTTCTGGAAACACAAAGAAAAGAAAAATTATCTAAATACCCCTATTATTACCATACAAGATGATAAAGAAATAAGCCCTAATAGTGGTTCTAATCCCCCAACTGGTCATAGGTCAACTCGTTTGGCCCTTGCTGCTTCAAAAGGAAAAGAGTCAGGGAAAAAATCAATAATTCTAGGGACAAGAAGAGTGTTGCATTATTGGATCTTGAGAAGAAGAAAAGGAAAAAGGGCACCACGAATGAGTCGGATGCCTCCTCTGAGGAAGAGTATGTTCTGGATAGTCTTGGAGAATCAAATAATTTGAAAGAGGAGGATGTTTTAGCTTTTGAAGAGGTTGAGAAATCTAGTCAGGATGTGGAAGAAAATTACTCATCAAGTGATAGAGCATGGTGAGGCGAAGGGCTTTTTCCCAGAAGTTGACAAAGAAAAGAAAGATACTGAGGAGACACTAATTGATCTTGAGGATATAGATAATACCACTTTTCACCCTCTTAATGCTAAAACTCTAGTGGGGGAAAGATTGGGTACAGATATGACGATTATGGAAATTCTCATTGAAAGAATGGAGCAAGTTGAGAAAATGATGTAGAAGGAAGATAATTTTTCCAGATTCCAAGCTATTAAGAGTGCCATTAAGAATGTTTTCAAAGTGATAGAGGGCATCATGAAGAGATCTATTATGGGAACCATCTCTAGTCAGGGTAAGATCACTAAGCAGTAGAAGAAAAAAGGAAAGCAAGATGATACAGAGCGGTTTGAGACTATGGAAGAAAAGGAAAGTCTTGAAGGAATGGTGGATGACCTAAAGACAATATGGAGCCGAATTGAGGAGTCCTAATCCTCTGTTTTTGGGTTTTGCTTCTTTTTTTTATGGTAGAGTTTGTCTGATTTATAGACTATCTTGTTATGTTTAAGTTTGATATTGGCTTGTATAGCCTGAAAATGATCTATATGTTGTTAATCTATGCTTTGATGGTCTTTGGTCTTTTGGACATTATGGATAGGAAATTCCCACTTTATTTGTGGACTGATATTAGTAGGTTATGGTTATTATTATACTGGTTCGTAGATAAGTTCATCTACTATATGTCTCTTATGTTTAGTTAGAGGTTGTTCCTTGTGCTATGTTTGAGGAGACCTTTTGTTGTTTCTTGTTGTCTCTTATGTTTTATTGTTCTGGCCCAAGTTTGGTTGGTCCAGAAGTTTTGATGTTTGTATGGGATCAAGGCCCTTTCCCTTCTTATCTAATCAAAAACAATAATTAAAGTCACTATTGTTTACATATTATCTCAGACATGTGCTTAAATTCCTTAAATGTCCATAATCAAATACAAATAGAAAAATATAAACTATAATTTTAAAAAAATCTAGTTATTTTAGGACATCTAAAATTCTAAGGCTCAACCATGGTGGTCATCGGTTAATATGCCTGTGTAGCCCCATTGTAACAAGATCCACATTTGTTTGAGGAATTTTTTCATAAATCTCTTTAAAAATGTAGGTAGTTGTCATAAAAACTAATAAAATTCCTCTATTTTATGTACATTTATGAACATCCATATCCTTTATTGGTGATTTGAGTTGTAAGTCTTGAATCTATAAGGTTGGATAATCTCCCAAATGTTAAGAGGTTTCAAACTTGGGAAGAATATCAAAAAATATATATTTAGGTTGGAAAACTAAGGACCAATTACTAAGGTAGGTAAGACCTTCACTTATAACTCTACAAGACTAAGAGGGGTTTCCCTAAGGTGTTGAATCAAATGACTCTATAGGAAATGGATAGTATTTTTATTACAAACATACCCATTGAAAATTATACCCCTGTATAGGTTTCCATAATGCATTTATATATTGGTTACACCATTGTATGACAAAAAGAGGGTTATCAAGTAAAGTGTTTAGATTATGGATATGATAACCCCTATTGTTGTAATACACTTATATACATGGAAGAAAGGAAGAAAAACACAAGTAAAAATGTAGATAAATATTAGTTTTTTTTCGATGTGTTGAGATGATAGAAAGGGGACAAACTACATATCAATGATTATATCTAGTTGGGCACAAAAAATAGAATTTATACAAAACATACAACAATCAAAACCAACTAGGATACATCAATAAAGATATACCTAAATAATATATCTATGAATGGTGATCCTAGACCTACACAAACACAAAGAACAAACACATTATTAGTCCAATATGCAAGTTAGAAACAAAATTCTCCATGAAATTCGTTTGAAACATGAAAACAAGAAATAAGTGAAGAACACAAGTAAAAAAACTATCAAATCCTATTTTAATGTCCAAACTCTCAATCCCATGGGGGAATTGGTGCCATTTTGATGTGGAAAATGGCCCTTTCCCAATTCCTTGCAAGCTTGATGATCAATGGTCAAGATTTGATACTCCTTGATGAAATTTCTCCATAACCTAGCTATGAAATTATGAAAATGGATGAACTTGATTCAAAACATGAAGATGATAACTTTGCACAAGTTTTGGATGAAAATGCCTAAGATTGTGGATCCAAAATCAATAAGAGAGCCTTCTATTTATAGAAGAGGATGGTGGAGGATGAGGCAAAATGGATGAATGTGGGATCAAACACCAACCAATAGCATAATGCCACTTGTCATCATGTGAGTGGAAAAAGGTGGAGCACATTTGGATGAATGTGCACATTAATGCAATTAGGTGGAAATTCAAAATTGGAGAAGTGACAAGTTGGAGGGAGAGAAGAAATGAATTAAATGCCACTTGGCTCGAGAAAAGGACATGTAAGAGGCATTTAATGCCTTGTTGGATGGACAAGTACTTTTGGGGGGAGATTTCAAATTTGAGGAATATTCCATCCTTTGATGCCTTTTTGAATGAAAAAGGAAGATTTATAAATTATTAAATTGATTTTCATGAGCAAGTTGCAAAAGCTAGAGAATTTGATGGATTAAGATTAGGATTAATCAGGATTTGATTAATTTAAGAGGAGATTAGCTGATTTGACAATTTGATTTAGATTTTAGGATTTAAATAAATCAAAGTGAGAGGAATAATGAATTTAGACTTAATTAAATAAAGATTGATTTATTTAATTAAAGAGGATGGTGTTAGACTTAATCAAATCAATGTTAATTTATTTAATTAAAGGAGATGACTCTAGAGATTAATTAAATAAAATGAATTATTTAATTAAAAGGACTATAGGATTAATTAAACAAAATGATTTATTTAATTAATAGGAGATGATGACTTAATTAGATAAATTTGATTTATTTAATTAAGAGATGAAATACGATGAATTTAATCAAATAAAGATTATTCAATTAAATTGATTAGTAAAGGAGATGATTTAGGATGAACTAGTGTTAGTAAAATCAGGATCAGGTGTATAGGATCAATCAGTATATTTTTCATGTCTACATTGTGCCCCTCTTTGAAGCAATGTACCCGTTACGTTGGTGCAAAGAATAAACTTCTGTAATCAAAATTTTAAAAAAAATCATTTTTTTTAGATGCCCCACTACTGCCCTAGTGAAAGAATTATGCTGGTATACTATCCCCTCGAGAGATTGGACAAAAATTTGGATTTTTGGGTGATCTCGCGAAAAAAAGAGGACAAGCTACCTGATGGGTCCAGAAAGGCTCCAAGATGCCAAAACATGCCAAAACGCGAAAAAATGATGCAAAATGAGCCTCGATTGGATGAAAATGGGATCGAGGGTCTAAAACCCTAGGTTGATAGCTAAACAGGGTCAAAAAACCCTAGTTTTCATGCTTAAATAGCCCTCGAGGGGTCACTTTCAATTCATTTGCACACTTAGCCTTTAGAGATTTGAACATTTTGAGCTCCGACCTTCGTTCGAGATCGCGCAAAGAGTGCTTCCCCATCACATTTTGGAGCAAGTGTGAGTGTACCAGTGACTTCCAAGCGCAGGACCACTGGTATGTGACCCTAACCCATCTTGTTTTTTGATCTTCGTGCACATTTATTAGGGTTAGAAAGTCAAACAAGTCAAGCGGCACTATTTGGCACCGCTGAAAAGGTATAATGGCATCGTGCGGCCTTAAAGTGTGCCACTTTTGAGTCTTGTGACGCAGCATCACAATTTGGCAATTAAGGGTCAAACTCCAAATGGCAACGCATATGCAAATAGCACTGCCGCGAGTCAGTTAGGAGATTAGGGTTTAGGGTCAAATAGCGTTGCCGCGGCAAAGTCTAGAATTTAGAGGCTTCCAATGGCACAGTTTGGAGCTTTCAAACAATGACACAATTGCAAACAACACCTTTGTTGTTTCGATCACAAAAACTTCAAATGGGATCCTAATTTTTTTTATGAAACTTGACGATGTGGCTTTACTGGTGTAGGAGGACGCAAAGCCAGTACATTCACATGAGCACAAGTCCTCGATTCATAGCAAATTGACTGGAGTGCACGAGTTGCTCTAGGAGCACCTTGGGGCGATTGGCCTATGGTACGTCACATACGCTCCCGCCATCAAGACACATTTAGGCATGATGACCACACTAGAAAAGCGATGGCACAGTGAGACATCATTGTTTCACTTCCCCACAAGTGAGGCAACCATCACATTGGAGGACGTCTAGTGTATCCTTCAATTGCCCATCCATGGTGATAGGGTTATCTATGACATGGACGCTGAGATAGATGCCTGCTATGAGGTTATGGGACTGGATGAGATTATTTTTTTGAGGGTTAGATCGAGCTAGAGCAGTACAGAAGTCATGTATCAACATTTTGATTGATTTTGGATGCCATCATCTCAGGCCTTGTGGCACCAGATCAGTGCGACTGATATTTCAGTCTAGGATGGGGTCTAACCTGGGAGCGGATGCTCCACCAGAGAGAGTGCTTTGTGTGGGGACCAATGATGCTAGCTTCACTCTATCATGATTTGCACGAGTTTTCCTACTGCAACAGCAGGGCCATCAGGGCCGGAGTGACACTTCTTCACATCTAGGCCTGGGAGCACATTGTTGTGCTTCATCCATGAGTTACAGTTGTTGATGTGGAGCCAGATGATCTAGCAGTTTGGAGATACAAGGGTGGGTTGACTTTTACCCATACAGGAGTGGTTGGCATCCCTCACTGGAGGAGGATCATTGACAAGATGATTGTCTTCACTTGGAGGCCCTGGCTCGAGATGCCTACCTAGTATGATGACGTTCAACAACTTTTCTTTGTGAGGCAAGATAGACTTATTCAGGGCAGAGAGCACACTATGATCGAGCATTATTTTCCTAATCGGGTGGCTAGGCAATTCAAAGATACTCAAGACAGGCCCAATGATCAGTACATGGCCATATTTGCTCGTACTATGAGGGAGACTACATGGGGTCGGAGGATACCTCCAGAGGATGCAGTGGACAGCTTCACATAGCTGGTGGTGAGGCCATGGCCATATGATCAGGGGAAGGTAGACCTAGGGACCACATAGGCATATCGTGATTGGTTCAAGCCACTAGTTAGATTGATAGTGCCAGGGGCAGCTTTACCACAGCGGAAACCCCGAGGTCGACCAGCAAGGCGGGGGCGAGGGAGAGGAGGCTAAGGAGACGGGGATGGAGACAGAGATAGAGGAAGAGGAGGAGGTGGACCACCTCCAGACCAATGAGGGAAGAGGGATGGATAGAGAGACCAATTGAGAGATGGGGATCTGTAGAAAGATGCCTCAAGGAACTCATAGTAGCCTCTGAGAGACTAGCAGCCACCACCACCACCACCACCACCTTAGCCAGACCAAAGGGACGCACTGATTCAACAGCTGCAAGCATAGGTTTCTACACTAACAGCTGAGAGAGATCAAGCCCGAGTGGAGTGGGATTAGGCTGTGTAGTAGAGACAGGCTGCAGAGCTTCAGTTAGTATAGGAGGTGGGCCTCTGACAACGACTCAAGAGTATGGCAGTCACAGCCCAGGGTAGGACAGTCTCGGTATGCATGTACCGAGGTACAATGAGAGAGGCAGAGTACTATCGAGTACATTATCATTAGGCAGTGCCTCGAGCAGCTCGGGTGACAGATTTCTCACAGTAGACAGGGTAGAGGCAGGATTAGCTTGAGAGACAGTCGGGCGAGGGAGCAGCCATTAGGGCTAGCTCACATTTTTTATCAAAGACATCGTTCTTTTTGTGATCCATAGGCTCCATTTTTTTATATCCCTATGGGCATTTGTATATATTGATTGATACATACACATTTGATCCTGATTCTTTGTACCATGATAGTTGTTATTTATATGATCTATAATATGATCAATTTGATCTGATATATGATGTGTCCTATTCTATTTATGCATTGATGGATGGATGCATTTAACTTTCTATATGCGATGTTCTATATGTGATGTGATGATATGATATGACTTTTTGTATGCTTTTATGTGATGCAATGCAATATATGCTTTTATGTGATGTGATGTCGTGATTATGCAGATGTTTATGGATGTATTTCTTTTTTAGTATCTTTCTATGCACTTTTTATGATGATGATGTGGATGCAAATGATTTAAAATTCTTAGACTAACAGATCTATATTATGCACCTAATGGATGATGATGTTGAGATGTATGGGATGTTAAGACATATTCCTTTTCTTTTATAGTACTTTTTCCATGTATGATATGATGATGATGTGGATGCAAATGATGATGCACATGTTATGATGTGATGATGTTTATGCAATGATGCAAATGGATGGTTTTGATGATGCATATGATATGATTTAATAATTCCTATGTGATGATACTTTTATGTTTATGCAATGGATGCAAATGTTTGGTTTTGATGATGCATATAATATGATTTAATAATGCCTATGTGATGATACTTTTATGTTTATGCAATGGATGCAAATGTATGGTTTATGAGATGCTTAGAATAACCGATCTATATTATGCAATGATGAAATGCAATGCATGTGAGATGATTAATATTTCCTCTATGATATGTCATGATATGCATTATGTTGACGGTTTGTGGGTGTAGGATGGATGCATTAGTGATGTTTTTGATTAACTATCATGGTACCATGTTAGCGTGGAAAGAAGGAAGAAGAAATAAGATCCAACAAACCTACCTTATTAGAGATGATGATGATGATGATGATGATGATTCGCTTATCAGGAATTTGGATTTTAAAAGGTCTATTTACCTTATGTTTGATAATACACATAGGAATGATGCATCAAGGTATAAAGGACCAGGATGGCATTGCACCTAGTGCGATGGACTTTGACTCGACAATCAGATAGGAATACTCCTCATCACACCTGACATACGAAACCCTATTTAGAATGCAATTTAGATATTTCAAACATCTCAGACCCAAACATAGAAAGGCAAGCCTTCCTATGTGGTCAACAAGACACCTAAAATACCCTCCCTACATCCAAACAAAACACATTACAAGAACATCCAACAAGTACAACAGATAAAAAGATAATGATCATTGCCCCATTCCTTTCTCTCTAAATCCTTTTGTTTGGACATCATTGAGAGGTCATTGAAATGAGCGCAATAAGATAAATCAACAAGAAAAAGATCAAGCAAACAAACAAGCTAATGTTCTTCAATACCGCTAGCCAAGACTAAACTACAGTGATGCCTGATGTTGATGTCCATTGTAGGAAGGATGCATCCTAGGACATGATGTTATCAAATGATTTGGGACAAAATGGATGATAGGCTATTGATACCAAGAGTTGACCAACTTGTTTACTTACTAACCTAGACTTGATACTTTGACATTTGAGTTTTCACTTGTAACCTACTAAACTTATTTTTGACTGTTTTACCAAAGATTGAGGGTGACAATTGCTTATTATGAGTGATACTTATTGAGGGTGAGAGCAAGGTGGGATGGATGGATTTTTCAAATATTTGGATGTTTTTGGTGTTTTTGAAATGTTTTGAGGTTAGTTTTGGTATTTTCAAGATTTTGCAAATGTTTTGATTTTCAAAATTTCCAATGTTTTGGGGATTTTATGAGATTTTGACCACAAGACTAACCTAAAGACCTATCCTAGGGGCCTCAAGAGCTGATCAACAGATGAGTCTTGCCTACATTATACACGTAGAGACCACATAGTTCGACTGACACAAACTCGACTATTGATGAGATATGCGCAAATGGATTTCTAGTTTATTATGACAGACTCCTAAAGGACTGACCTAAGTGTCTCAGGGGATGATCGAAGATCAACCTTGCCTACGTTCAGAGCTCATAGACCTGTAGTTTGACAAGACTCTGTTTTTAACTTTTTCACTTACATTTTTGACCTATTTTGGGATTTTGATATGTTTTGAATGTTTTTGGATTTTTTTATTTTATGAATGTTTTTGGATTTTCTAATTTTTCTGAATGTTTTTGGATTTTCTGATTTTGAGAAGACTTCAAGAATATACATGAATCTGATCTGATGAGAATGTGCCCCCAGCATGATGCAATAGACTACTCCAATATAGGTAGGACAAAGTGACCTTAAGAATGGGCCAAGTAGTACTAGGAGGGATCATGACACAAATAGAGGACCAAGCTATGATGCGGATGCGGATGGGTGATGAATGGAGATATGGAATGAAATGGATGATGGATGGATGGAATGCGATGGATGGATGATGCAGAACAAGCCGTGGAGATTCTAGTGGATGGAAAGTGCTTATTTACACAAGGCACCTATTTTCCAAGTTTTCACCAAGGTACTTGCCCAAAGTGCCACTGAAGTGTTTTTCACTAGAGGACAATTTTTCTCTTTACTATTTTTAATCCTTTTTCTAATTTTTTTGTATTTTTGGTTTTATACCTTGAAATATTTAGGCATAAAACTTTTTGAGATGGGAGCTATTCATGGGCTCTTGCAGAGGTTCGTCTTCTGGTGTTGATAATTGATATGCCCCTAACTTGTAATTCACTGTGATGATGAAGGGTCCCGACTAATTGGGTTCAAACTTTTCCTTGCTATCTGGATTCAGAACATTCTTTTGATTCTCCTTCATCACAAGCTCTCCGACTTAGAAGGTTTGACTCCCGATCTTCTTGTTGTAGCTATGTTTGAGTCATTTTTGGTAGACTTACAAATGGTTTAAGGCATCCATGCGCCACTCATCCAGTAGTTCCAATTCGTTTAATCTTGACACTCGATATTCCTCATCTGTGATGAGATTCTGCAATGATATCCTCAAGGATGGGAGCTTGATCTGAATGGGGAGTATGGCATATGATCTATAGACTAGGGAGAATGGGGTGGCACCTGTTGGTGTGCAGATGCTTGTTTGGTAAGCCCATAAGGCGGGATTCAATTGGAGATGCCAATCACGACCAGCATCATTGACTGTTTTCTTGAGGATTTTCAGGATGGTCTTATTTGTAACCTCAACTTGGTCATTTCCTTGGGGGTAGTACGGAGTGGAAAAGCGATATTGGATTTTGAACTTGTGGCATAGGTCTCGAACATCCTAGTTTTTGAAAGGTGTCCCGTTATCTAAGATAATGGCCTAAGGGACATCGTAGTGACAAATTAGGTAGTTCAGGATGAACTTTGATATCTACTTTCCTATGATATAGGTCATGGGGATGGCTTCAACCCACTTGGTGAAGTACTCGGTGGCAGTGATGATGAACTTATGTCCACTGGATGAGGTGGAGGTAATTTTTCCAATGAGATCAAGCCCCCATTGTGAAAAGGGCCAAGGTGTAACAATCGGGTGGAGCTCCTGAGCTAGTGCATGGATGAGATCCCCATGCTGCTAACACTACAAACACCTTTTGACATAATCATGTGCTTCTCTTTCCATTGTAGGCCAATAGTACCCTGTCCTTAGCAATTTCTTAGCCAAGGTCATACCACTCGAATGTGAACCAAAAATGTTGTTATGTACCTCGGTCAAAGTGATCAAAGCTTCCTCAACATTTAGGCATCGTAAAAGTGTTCCTTCAATGCTTTTACAGTATAGGGTATCTCCTAGGATGACAGGACGAGATGACTTTTTGACAAAGGCTCTTTTGAGGTTCGGGGTTATATCTATGGGGAGGACTCCTATTCTCAAGTAGGCGTATATATCATGATACCAGGGATCACTGGGACCAACAATTTCACACACAAATTCATACTCTAGTACCTCGAATGTTGGTATGAGAAGCTGCTCTATGAGAAATTCTTGCTTTGGGATGTCGTGTGGGATATCCAATAGTGATCCAATTGTTGCCATGGCATTCGCCACTCTGTTATTTGCTCTTGGTAGCTGCTCAAATGTGATATCAATGAATAACTCCTTGAGGCTTTCCACCAACTTCTTGTATGGAGTCAACTTGTCATCCTTTGTTTGATATTCATCGTCTACCTGGTTGATTACGAGATGTGAGTCTCCATAGACCTTAAGTGCCATGATCTACCACTACACTGCAATTCTCAGCCCTATGACAAGAGCCTCATATTTTGTGATGTTATTTGTGCATGGGAATGACAGCTTGTATGATTTAGGTATGCAATCCCCTTATGGAGTGATGAAGAAGATTCCCGCTCCTGACCCATGTTGTGTATAGGATCCATCAAAGTACATTTTCTAGTGATCCACAACACTTAGGTTGAATATTGATTCGTCGGGGAATTCTGATACAAGTGGGTTCTCTGAGTATATCGGTGCCTTTGCCAGTTGGTCTGCAATTGCTTGTCCTTTGATGGCCTTGCATTCCACATACTCAATGTCATGCTACGTTAGGCTCATAACCCACTTATCTTTTTGCCCTGTAAGTGTTGCCTTAGAAAGTAGGTACTTAAGCGAGTATATCTTTGCAATAAGCTTTATTTGATGTGCTAGCATGTAATGCTGAACTTTTGTGCTACAAACATGATTGCTAGAAAATATTTTTAAATGGATGTATATCTCAACTCATGTCCCACCATGGTTCAGCTGATGTAGTAGATAGCTCTCTCTTTTCCATTTTCATCGTGTTGTGCTAAGAGAGCACCAAGAGTTGTTGTTGTTGATATATATAATATCAAGGGTTTACCTGGAATTGGCGGCATGGGAACTGGTGGTGTGAGTAATTACTCCTTAATTTTTTTGAAGGCATGTTCGCATTTCTCATCCCATTTGTATGCTACCCCCTTGTGGAGTAGATGAGAGTATGGATAGTCTTGTCTGCTAGTTGCGCTATGAATCAGCGGATGGAATGGAGTCTTCCTTGTAGGCCTCTTAGTTGTTTTAATTTTTTTGGTGCCTCCATTTCAAGGATTGCTTTGACTTTGGCAGGGTCTGCCTCGATTCCTCTCATGGATGCAATGTACCCTAGAAGCTTTCCTGGTCGTACCCTGAAGACACACTTTTTTAGATTTAGTCAAACCTTTTACTTTTCTAGCCTGTCAAAGATAGCGCTCAAAGCTGATATGTGATCTTGTCTTTTCTTCGATTTAGCCAATATATCATCCACATAATCTTCCATAGTTTTATGGATCATGTCATGAAAGATTAGTGTCATGGCCCTCTAATAGGTAGCTCTCACATTTTTCAACCCGAATGGCATCATATTCTAGCAATATGTCCCCCATGGGAAAGTGAAAGCTATTTTATGTTGGTCATATTTTGCTATCATGATCTAGTTGTAACATGAGAATCTGTCAATTAATGATAGTATCACATGTCCTACCGTCATAACCACAATCATGTCAATGTTTGGTAGAGGGAAATCATCCTTGGGACATGCTTTGTTTAGATCTCTGAAGTTCGTGCAGATGCGGATGTCCCTAGTGGGCTTGGAAATAGGTACAAGATTGGAGTCCCACTCTGGATAATCAATTGGTCGTATGAACCCTACATCTAGGAGATTTTGCAATTCCATTTTGACCAACAATGCTATTTGGGGATGCATTTTCCTTAGCTTTTGTCTCACTGGCTTTTCTTTGGGATATATAGCTAGGTGGTGGACCACAACTTCCGAATCAAGGCTCGACATGTTGGCATAGGTCCATGCAAAGTTTATCTTTATTTCTTTTAGGAATGTAGCTAGGAGTTCTTGCTCTTCTATTAGAAGTGATCTGCATAGAATGTTATGTGTGGTGTCTTTTTTGTTCCTAGGTTGACTAGATTGCACTTCTCTACTAAGACCACTAACTTCTTCTGATGAATGGAACTAATAGGAAGATTGAATCCTTCATCCTTCTATTCCTGAGAGGTTTTCACCATGGGATGTGTCCTTTATTTTTACTATTTTTGGGTCAGAGAGTGCCACAATGTGGTTTTCACTCAAATACCTAGAGATTATTCTCAAATTTTCACTTTTGCAACTGAAGGATTCAATCGTTTCCCCATAATACGCATGTGTTTCCAATATGATGTCGAACCCGACCTTTTCATCTACATATGGTATCATATCCCACAATCCCATGAATTCTGAGAGTGCCTCATCATTTTTGAATGTGTCCAAAATTGGTGGTCCTCATTGATTGTAATCGATGAGTTGGGGATAGACTAAGTTTATTTCATGGGTTTGATGGTCTGACTCAAAGATAGGGTGCTAATCATGAGTAGGGATGAATCCGTAAAAGTATGGGTAAGTCATTTATAGGATCCTCATCACTACTACACACATTAGTTATGTCAAAGGTAAAGTTGTCTATGACTTGACCTATGGATACTAGTAATTGAAGGATGGATGTTGATAGTTGAGGGGGAGTTTTGACCTTTCTAACCAAGGCACCTTTTCCAAGTATGGTCACCTTCGGAGGGGTACATTCGAGGCCAATATTTCTCATACGCTTCTCTGGAATGAGAGGTACTAGAAGACCATTGTCATTTTGTCCAAGTTTTTTGTTTCTGTTGTAGCCCATACCAAGCATCATTTGTAATCCTTTGTTGCTCTCATCCATGGGAAGATTAGGTGTGGGCCTTTCATCTTGGTATAGCAAGCTTGATATGTTTTTTTCATCTACTATCTCTTGACTTAGATTCCCACAACATCTGAATCTAGAAGGGTCTACCCTAAAGGTTTGGGATGATGTTTCAGCTGGTTGGGGTTGCCCATAAGACCTAGGAGATTGAGGTAACTCTCCTATTACGAAAGCACTTTTCTTCATTTTATAATCCTCACACCCATTGTCTTGGATAATGACCGGGTGTCTTTGTCTCAGAAGTGGAGGCCAAGGTAGTTGGGTCTACATACGAAGTGGTGGGGCCTTCATCATTCTTTGGTACTTGGGGGATCTTGTAATATTCTGCTTCCAAATTATTGCAGTAAGGAAAGGGTTCGAGATCACCATAGACCATGACCTCTTGCTTTTGATAAGGGAATTTGATGCACTGATGGAAGGTTGATGTGATAGCTTTCATCCCATGGATCCATGGACGCCCTAGGAGGATGTTATAAGGTAAATCAAGGTCAAGAACCCGGCATGTGGTTTCCATAATGGATGGCCCTACTTGAATAGGGAGTTGAATAGTGCCCTAAGACACTCTTTCCTGATCATCATATGCTCTAATTGTGATGCCCTTACCATTTTCAATGGCATCCTCGTAGAATCCCAGATTCTTTATTAGTTTGAGCGAACAGATATTTAAGCCTACACCCCCATCCACCAAGACCCTTTTGACTTTGTTTTTATGAACCAAGACTTCAAGATGGAGCACGTATTATGAGATGGTTGGGAAGGAAAGTCCTAGTTGGAGAATGTTAGGATATTTGGGGTGGTGATGTGTCCGACCATAGCTTGGAACTGGTTAGCATCAAGATCCGCGGAGATGGTGGATGAAGCCAATGCTTCCTCTAGGATTTTTCTATGTGAGGGTGATATCTTCAACAACTCCATGATGGAGATCTGAGTAGGGGTTATTTTCAGCTGGTCCAAGACATTGTATCCATTAGGAATGGATCTCAGATTTGAGGCAGATGCTCTAGGTGGCTGTGATGACCCAACAATGGTAACTTTGTTGCCACGTGTGGTGACTCCACAATCAACTTTGGCTCCCTTGATGTTAAGAATAGTGACCCATTCATCTATGGATGTGACAACATGATTGTACACATGGTTCACATTAGCGTACTTGGTCTTTCCATGATTTTTCCCTTTGTTATGATCAGACATCGGATTCGTGTATATTTAAGGTCTTGATTTCCAGCTGGTTGTTCAACGTTTATGACCTTGTCATCGATGAGGTCTTGGATAATATTTTTCAGCCTCATGCAACTAGTTGTTGTGTGCCCCTTGATTTTATGAAAATCACAAAGGTGGTTCTCATTGTACCATGGTGGTTTCACTTGGGATTCTTGATAATTCTCATAAGTGGGAATTTTGATGAGATTTTCGTTTACTAGTTTCTTCATGACCAATTCAATTGGTTCCCCAAGGGATTTGTACTTTTTCTTGGGGGGATATTTGTTCCGCGGAGGTGGCCCCCTTGATTATTTAGGTTATTGACTTGATTATTGGGTGGTTGTTGTGATACCACGTTGGATTGAGTGTTGTTTTGATTGTTTCCTTGCAGTTGTTGGTATGATTGCATGTTTTTTTTTGGAGCATTGATTATGACCTTGGCATCCACCACACCATCACTAGTGACATTCCTGTTCTTTGCCCATGTGTGAGGTTTTTCATTATAGCTGGTGGATGGGTGGTTGTCTTGATGTTCTTAATATGTGGGTGTCCCCCCTTGTGCAATAAGGGCTCGTTCGATGTTGAGCACCTTGGGGATCAAATGGTCGTATGTGGTGATACATTGCATCTTGAGATGGAATGACAATGTTTTCTCGAGATTAGCAATGATGGTGCAAATTTGTTGTTCCTCTAGCATGGTCCATTTACTCCTGTTGGCCTTGGATCACCATCGTTGCAAGAAGGAAATGAATAATTCCCCCTTAGCTTGTTTGAGCCCAAATAGTTCCTCTAGACTAACATCCATGCCAATGTTGAATACGTAATTTTTCATGAATGCATCTACGATCTCTTGGAACTTTTTGATTCTCGGAGGAAGGCAAGAGAACCATTCCATGGTAGGACCATCCAAGCTTCAAGGGAATAGCCGCATTAGATATGTATCATCATATGTGACCTCCATGCAATGTACTTGGAAATCCCTGATGTGATCTTCAAGGTTTCCTGTTCCATGATATTTGTCAAATTTAGGGATTTCAACCCCCTTTGGGAATGGTACCATTTGAAGGATCATGTTGAATGGATAGGGGCATAGATTGCTGGGTGTCTTTGTTGTTTTCCCTAATTGGAGATCTAGCACTTGTTGCGAGAGCAATTTGATTTGTGTCATCACCTCGTTTTGCAGATCGGGAGGTGGAGTGAATGTGTTTTGAAGTGGTGGATTTGTTCGAGTGATAGGTGGAGTGTTGGATGTGTTGGTGGGAGTTTTTTGCAAGCTCTGTTGTGCAATAAAGGCTTGTTGATATGCCTACATTTGTTGTTGTGCCAACAACGCTTGTTGTTGGTCTTGTTACTGTTGTTCCAACAACACTTGTTGTTGTTCTTGTTGTTGTTGTGCCAACAATGCTTGTTGTTGGGATACTAATTGGGATGCTTCTTATTGTGCTTGGTACTATTGTAGGGCTTGTTGATATGCTTTTTGTTGAGTTGCTTTCAATTGTACATGGTATTGAGCTTGTGCTTGTTCTTGCTGAACTTGATATTGGGCTTGAGCTTGAGCCTATGCTTTTTGGGCTACTTGTGCAACCTGGGCAGCCTGTGCAGTTTGTGCAGCTTGTGCAACTTGAGCTGCTTGCACAGCTTGGGTGGCTTGCTGTTGTTGCAACAAATCCTAAGCTTAGGCAACCTATTGTGCTTGTGGCACTTGTTGTGTGGCTTGAGTTACCTGTGCTTGTTGAGCAGCTTGTTGTGCAGCTTGTGTGTTTTGGGCTTGTTGAGCTTGGAACTACTAAAGTTCCTTTTGTTAGGCTTGATGAGCTGCTTGCAACGTGATGCTATATTGGTTGGCCACGTTTGGTCTTGGTGGCGGTGGTGGTGGCAGATTTGGAATGGTGTTTGTTTTTGTGATGAGAGGTGTTGTTGGATTGATGATAGAGGTTTGTGTAGTGGATGGTGCAATTGATATGCTTGGTCCTTGAGAGACCATGTTTATGGATGGTGCAGTGATTTCTTGGGTTTCTTGGATGGTTACCACCTATTGTTGTGATATCGATGGAAAGATCAGAGAATTTAGTATGATGTTTTGATTTATGATTAGGGGTTGCTTTGATTTTGTTGATTAATGTCTGGTAAAGGGGGGAGCCCTAAACCGAGGAGTGGTGTTGATGTTAATGGAAAAGGTGGAAGTGGTGGAAAAATAGGTGGTGTGTTCCCTTAAGGAAATGATGATGATGAGGGGTCAAAGATTCCCCCTTGTCCAAATAACCCACCTTCTCCTTGTGAAGTCATAGGGAGAGAGGTTTGTGTGTTGAGAGGATATGTCAGTGTTGTTTGAAAAGAGGATGGGTCATTGGGGCCATGAAAGGTGAGCGGAACATATGCGTATAGCGGATTCAATGGGATGGATTGACCCAATATGGTATCTTCATCCAAGTCTTGGTTGTTCACAAGGAGATGTGTTTGAAGTGCATGAAGCAATGAGCTCCCCTTGTTAACAATTGGTTGAGTTGGCATAATGGATGATGTGATTAGGGGGATGATTTGAGTGATGCTTTTAAATGGAGGTGTGGATGAGATTGGAGGCATAATCCCAAGATATTTCTCCACAAGAGTGCTCACATCACAGTCGGAAGGGAGTTTAGCCCCTTCTTTGGCCAATTCTCGCATGTATTGTGAGGGATTGAATTTCATCATGGCATTAACAATTTTGCAAGTCTTAGGATTTTGGACCATTTCAATAATTTCATCTTGAGTCATCCCTAGAACATTGTTGGTGATGTCCTCCACTTGGCCACCTTCCTCTTGAGAATCTTGTGGGAGTGGAGGAAGATTGAGCGTGGGGTTGCTAGGCCCAATGGGATTGATTTCGGGAGCGGTTTGACTCAAGTCACTCGAAGTGGATGTTTATTGTTTGTTTCCATGTTCTTCTTGTGTTGAGATCTAGTTTGGACCATAAAATGAGGATCAATTTTCAGGAATGGGAGGTGAACCTTTAATTCCTTGGATTGATCTAAACTTTAGGTACAAAAAAGAGAGTCTAAGATATTAAGGATCAAAAGGATGGTGATGAGATAATGAAAGATGGATGATTGATGAATGATTGGAACTCTTAGGGAACCTTGAAGAGGATGCTAAACTTTAGGACTTTTGGATTTGATGCTTGATTTGATTTTGGACTTTGATTTTGGAGTGATTTGATTTGATTTTGATTTTGATTGGATTTGGTTTGGATAATGAACTCATAAACTCTAAGAGGTTGGATGTTGTTCTAGAGTAAACTTGTCCACAAGATGATAATTTGACTAAGTGTGCAAAGAAGGATTCATCTACACACACCTAGTCAAACAAGATGATTTGGATTTGTTTTGATTTTTGATTTCAAGAGGATTTTCCCAAAGTTTAGCCTGAAGGATTTTTTCAAGATTTCCAAGAGTTGTTTGTGAGATGGATTTTGATTTTGGTGTTTGAGGGATGGATAAAGGTGTTTTTATTTTGATCCTAAGAGACTTAGAGAGACTTTTGTTTACTAACCAAGGTATTGAAGAACATGCTATTACTTCCTATGTGAGATAGTCAAACCTTTGAAAGAGACTTGGTTTTTTACAATAGTAAAATGAATACAAATTTGGATTATTCCTTGATGCACGTTTGTAAAAGTTGAAGGTCAATCTTTCTCTAAATTTGTAAAGCATGGACAAACGTTTCTTGCAAGCTTTTTGACTAAGACCTTTGGACTTTGGTTTTCGGATTTTGATCTTTCGGGAAATAATTTGGAAGAGAACATGTGTGGGGTCCAATTGTTTCTTATCTTTGCTTAATGAGTTCTTTTTACCACAAACACTTTCTTGATTAAGTTTTCAAACTAAATGTCTAATGTCCCAATTTATTCTCATCCCATAAATTCCATTATGTGGAAATCAAGGAAATTAAGGCCAAAGTTCCCTATTGTTGACTTTAGTGAGAGAAAATTCTGATGTAAATTTAAATGCTTAGAAGCCTATAAGGATAGAATCCCTAGGGCAAGCAATAGCACTTGGACTTCGTCAAAGGTATTTGCTTCGTCTAAAGGGTTTGAAATTTGATGATTATGTTGAATGTTTGTTTTCCAATGTTTTAGATCCAAGCAAAGTGTTTTAATTCCAAGAAAATGCACAACCCTATGGATAGTCAAGAGACAATATTTGTTGAATCCCCACTTGGATAAATCAAACTGTGCTTATTCTTGGAGGATGATTAAAATCTTGACCACACTGGCTCCCCTCCATGACACTCACTTCTATGGGTTAGCCAAGCTTTAGTACCCATGAAACTCCCATGGCATACTTCTCATCTCTACCAAGAACTAAAAAAATCTGGGGTGGGTTCAGAACGACGTTCTTGCACCAACAAATAGATAAGGATTTGGGCTTCTAAACAAATTGTTTCTTAGTAAGGGTGATTGGGGACATGGCACCTTGTGAGAATCTAGCAAGCCACTAAAGACTTTAATCAATCCTACTAGGGGCTCTTATACTTTTTATGATAGTACCCCTTTTTGAAACACTGTACGGCTAAGGCCTACATACCCTTGGACTTGACGATTTAGTCTTATCCTTTTATATACCGGCCCAAGTGAAAAATCAGTTGGAGTCACCTTCGAGTTCTCCTTTCGGATGTTTCTCTTAGGTAGGCCCCTCTAAGGGTAAACAAAAGCGATCAAGCACATTCGTAGTTCGATCGATCTTTGTTTACGTGAACAAAGAGAGAACACACGTGATATACTCCACTCACACTAGCAAGCTTTGTTCAATTTTAATAATCCAAATTGAAGTGTGGAGGCAATCGCTTATACAACTTAATATCACCAAAATACTTTTTATTCTCAAGATCATCGTGAGGCGCAAGAGAAGAACATATGCCTTTTAAATGATATTACTTTGGACAAGAGATTACAAAACATAAAATGCACATGTTCATTTTATCCTTCAAAGCAAGAATGGATTCTTTTTAAGCACCGAAATTGAAGTGTGAGATTTGATTGGTCAATTTTAAAGCCTCAAAAAAAACTCTAGTAAGTTGTTAAGGTTCTTTTTAATCCCTTTATTTTGTTCTTTTTAAGCCCAAATGAAAATTATTGAGTCCTAAAAAGCTTGAAAGTGACAAAGTCCTTAGAAATGGGATTATAATTGCTCCCCAAAGTGTTTAAAAACACTTGATACAATAGAATAATGATGCCATAAGAAGCCTTTCTTTCATTTATTCCTTCCCCTTTTGATCACTCCAACCTACAAAACTAGTTAAACTACAGAAAACAAAGGCCAAAAACTAGTTAGAAGTTAAGGTGATCAAAATGAAAAATAACACATGTTGAAAAAATTTGAAAACTATATTTTACTCTACCCCAATGGTGCAGTTTGAACATTGTCAGCGATGCTCTGGTGAGGCCAACAGTGGACTGTGGAGGGACAGTGAGTGCAATTGTGGTGTTGTTTTTCAAAGTGGCGCAGTTTGGACTTTGAATTGCCTGGACCCTGAGGAGAATGGCCCAAGCGGTGCAATTTGCAATTTGAAAGCGTCGCTAAATAGCACCACTAGACTGCTAGCAACAAAGTTTGACCTATCAGTAGTGCAGTTTCCTGTAGACACACAAATTTTTTTAAAAAACAATGAAATTTGGTGAAAAAATGTGTTAATTTCTTCAAATCGGCCCTCCTTCTAGCACCAAAATGTGAATGGTGATCCTAGACCTGCACAAACACAAATAACAAACACATTATTAGTCCAATATGCAAGTTAGAAACAACATTCCCCATGAAATTCATTTGAAATATGAAAACAAGAAATAAGTGAAGAACACAAGTAAAAAAACTATTAAATCCTATTTTAATGTCCAAACTCTCAATCCCATGGGGGAATTGGTGCCATTTTGATGTGGAAAATGGCCCTTTCCCAATTCCTTGCAAGCTTGATGATCAATGGTCAAGATTTGATACTCCTTGATGAAATTTCTCCATAACCTAGCTATAAAATTATGAAAATGGATGAACTTGATTCAAAATATGAAGATGATAACTTTGCACAAGTTGTGGATGAAAATGCCTAAGATTGTGGATCCAAAATCAATAAGAGAGCCTTCTATTTATAGAAGAGGATGATGGAGGATGAGGGAAAATGGATGAATGTGGGATCAAACACCAACCAATAGCATAATGCCACTTGTCAACATGTGAGTGGACAAAGTTGGAGCACATTTGGATGAATGTGCACATTAATGCAATTAGGTGGAAATTAAAAATTGGAGAAGTGACAAGTTGGAGGGAGAGAAGAAATGAGTTAAATGCCACTTGGCTCAAGAAAAGGACATGTAAGAGGCATTTAATGCCTTGTTGGAAGGACAAGTACTTTTGAGGGGAGATTTCAAATTTGAGGAATATTCCATCCTTTGATGCCTTTTTGAATGAAAAGGGAAGATTTATAAATTAATTAAATTGATTTTCATGAGCAAGTTGCAAAAGCTAGAGGATTTGATGGATTAAGATTAGGATTAATTAGGATTTGATTAATTTAAAAGGAGATTAGTTGATTTGACAATTTGATTTAGATTTTAGGATTTAAATAAATCAAAGTGAGAGGAATAATGAATTTAGACTTAATTAAATAAAGTTTGATTTATTTAATTAAAGAGGATGGTGTTAGAATTAATCAAATAAATGTTAATTTATTTAATTAAAGGAGATGAGTTTAGATCTTAATTAAATAAAATGAATTATTTAATTAAAAGAGGGACTATAGGATTAATTAAACAAAATGATTTATTTAATTAATAGGAGATGATGACTTAATAAGATAAATTTGATTTATTTAATTAAGAGATGAAATACGATGAATTTAATCAAATAAAGATTATTCAATTAAATTAATTAGTAAAGGAGATTATTTAGGATGAACTGGTGTTAGTAAAATTAGGATTAGGTGTATAGGATCAATTGGTATATTTTCTATTTCTACAATATCTTCTTAAGTGCACACATAAACTAGGGTCTAAACATGCAAATGAATAAATAATAGTTAAGTTGTAGAAATTTATAAGAGTCTATGATGCAGGAGCATCTATGGTTGCCATTATTTATATTATGTTGTATTTAATTGATTCTCTTATCCAAAAATTAGAACTAATAATTGGACAATTTTTGGGTTGCAAGTTGCATTGGGAAATGTGCCAAAATCAAAATTGGGTGTGGGATTCTTGGAGGTTATGAAATTTTGAATTTTATTTAATTTTCCTTAATGATTTAGGTAGGAATGGGACACCCATGATGTGCTTGCTTGACAATTTTGAACTTGAATTCCAATTGGTGAATGGGAGAATGAATGTGTCAGCTAGTGGAGGTATGTCTTCTTGAAAGTGGTGCAAACATGAATTAGGGATTCAAAACTTGTAATTGATGCAAATTAATTTATTTTTCCAAGAAGAGGCATGGAGTTGGGAGTTTGTCAGTTATTGGAGTTAGTGGTTGCAGAGGAATTTGATTCTAGACTTGATTGCTTGGATTCTTGGTTCCAAATTTTGGGGAGTTGCATGTGTGAGCATGGATTTTCTTGGGAGATTTTTTTTAGACTTGATTTTTTAGGCTGAATGTTAAAATTAGTAGCAAAAAACTTGGTGAGTGCATTGGTGCTTTGTGACATTGATTTCCAGAAGGTTGTTGTAAGTGAAGAAGGGAAAATATGAAAGAAGTTCGAGAGTTGAAGAGAATTACATATAAATGATCTTGCTGCTTATAACAGATCGTAAGATTTGAATTTTAATTTCTTTCTTCAATCTAAAAGGTTGCATTTGTAATCTTTCCAATTTGGTGGTCATTCCCATATGTTGTAGGATACATTGAGCAATAAAATCCACATGTGTGTTGCTGATTTTTGGTGTTGATTTATTTCAATCTTGGAATTGTTTGTTGTGTGTTTAAAGTTTTTTGAGAGTTGTAGAAACTCTCTTGCATCAATGGTATCAGAGTGGGTTGTTCCCGTGTTTGTAGGTAGAGAGCCAAAGAGAGGTAGTTTGCAACAAGACTTGTGAGTTGTGGGTGTTGAGAAAATGCCTCCTAGAGTAGCCATTTTGGTAGAGGTGGAGGTAGAAAAACTCTTGGTACTGAAGATTTCAGAGCCCTTAGAAGGCAAGCAGATACATTGTAGGGTGTTGCCACAATAATGGGTTACACTTTCTAGGACATCTCGATTTTGCTGAAATCACAATTTTTTAGAAAATTTAATGATTTAAGCCTTTAAAAGGTTCCATTTAAAGGATTTTAATTGAAGACGATTTGATCAAAACCCCTTAGATCAAACCCCCTCAAATAGAACCCTATTAGTTTTAAACCATACATATAATGGATTCTCCTCTACACCTATCAAAATGTTGATTAAAAACCATTTTTGATTTACCTTTTGGGGGATCAAATGAACTCATTTAAAATTTATGTTTTGTCAGTATTTATTCCTTAAATATAAGCTTCCCAAATAGTATAATTTTAAATATATTTAATTTGATTATTATATTTAGTTTTTATTTCTTGTGAATGTAGGTTTTTCACTTAAAATCAAGCTCTTTGTTCTACACATGTGGAAAAATAGTAGATTACCAAAAAAATTCTAAAAATATCTATGCTCTTCATATTGTTGTCCTTGGTCCGGCAAAAAAAAAAAGAATTTTGATACATACAAAAAAGTTGTTTTATACAGTAAACCTATGTCTAAATTGTAATTGGTTTGACTTCAAAACTTAATTAAGAAAAAAATATTCAACAAAAAACTATGAAACCAAATGAAGGAGCTATATATCTTAGTTACAAATCTAAATTAAAAAAAAATTATGCTTCATAGAAAAAAAGTTTTGTTATACAGTAAACATCACTCTTTAAAAATGGTGTTTAACATTAAAAACTAGTTATCTAAGGAGATGGAAAAATAAATACAATTTAATTTCAAAAAAAAAAATATATATATATATATATATTTAGAATCTACAAATAAAATGTCACAAATCACTAGTTTGCATCATCTTCAAATTTATCATGGTTTGGCAACTATAGGTGTCCAAAAGTGAAGATTTAGTTAAAAAAGTTCAGTTCAATGTCATGTTTGGCAAAAAAGTGTAACCCACTATTGTGGGATCACCCTATAGGAAGAGCTACACAAAAGAATTGTGCATAGAGAAAGAGATGAGAGTGAAGATGAAGCTAAGAATGAGGAACCATTTGAAGAAGAAGCATAGGATAAAATTGATCGTAAAGAAATTATATTACTAAGAGCTATTTCCAAGATTAGGAAGAGGCCAAAGATGGAGGTCTCAACATTCAATGGGAGCTTGAATCTAAAGGATCTCATAGACTAGATCAATAACATGGAATAATTCTTTGAATTTGAGGAGATTGAAGAACCTATTAGAGTGAAGTTTTCAAAAACAAAATTAAAGGGACATGCTAGCGTTTGGTGGAAATAAATCCAACTTGAAAGAGGAAGGAGAGGAGAAGATAAAATTTCTAGATGGAACAAAATGGTGGAAAAGATTAAGAGACAATTCATGCTAGTAGACTATGAGCTAGAGTTGCTTGAAAAGATGCAAAGTTTAAGATAATGAATGAGAACTATGGAAAAGTTCACAAAAAAATTTCATAAAGTCTTGATAAGAACTAGACATGCTAAAGAAAAAAAGGATAAGGTAGCCCATTACATCAATGGGTTAAAGCCAAGCATATAGGAAGAGTTGGCATTGGTGAGGATGTACACCATTGAGGATGTATATCAGTTTGCATTTAAGGTATAACAAATATCGAATAGAAAGTTTGAGAGAAAGAAAGGAGGAAGAGGTCATGGTGGAAAGACTAGAGAAAGACCATATGAAGGAAATAAAAAAAAATCAAAAAAATGAAGACCAAGGTAGCAACAAAAATTAGAAATAAGAAGGGGCAAGGGGCCTAGCTCGATTGGCTAAAGCATCCTATTGTAGGAAAGAGGTCATGAGGTCTAGTCTCCCCCAAAACATGTGGTACCAGAGGGTGTGTCGCGCCAATGCCACCAGTCACATGAAAAAAGTTTATCAGGCGCACTGCAGTTTATAGGGGATGGATACCCAATCAATTCTTGCAATCTAAAAAAATATCAGAAATAAAAAAATTCTTACCATCCTAAAGAGAAATTTTTTAGAGGTAGAGGAAGATCGAGTAAAGGATTCAAAAGAGGAGTCTTCAAAGGTGTTGCAGCCTAATAATATTGGTTGTCATTGATGTCAAAATCATGTTTGAGATTGTTGCAATTTGGTTGTCATTAAGAGTTGGCAATGTCAAAAGAGAGTTACAATCTAGCTTCCAGAGTCTTTGATCAAAATTATGTCTAAGATTATTGCAGTTTGGTGTCATTAAGATTTGTTGATGTCAAAAGAGAGTTGCAGTTTGGATGCTAGAGTCTTTGATGTGATGTTGTGCTCCTATGGTTTGGAAGATAGTTTTATGGTGTGTTAAGGCATGTGTGGTCCAATTTTTGGTTCATTTGGGTTATAGGAAAGGTGTTTTGGAAGTGACAATGACTATGTTGTTTGTGTGAGGATGCTCATAGTGGTGAAAATTTTGGCTCTGCATTTCTCCATGTTTGTGAATATGGTTGTGCAAATCAAAAGATAAGTTCAGTGAGTTGTGAAGGTGGTATATCCAAAGTTTCATATCATTATTCCTTCTACAAAGAAAGATTAAAGTGATAGAGTTCAGGACTGTGTTGTTAGATTACTTGTTTCAGTGTTTGTTGGCTTGCACCAACTTGTTGCTACATGAAATTGTGAAATGAATGTATTTGAGTGTTCTTGAGTATCATGTGATGTTTTTGTTGCACCGTAAGGTGTTTTCTATTTTCTCTAGTATTGGTTGTGGTGAGAAATGAAGGTGTTACTAGGTTATTCCTTTGCTTGATCGACTGAGATATGTTGAGTTGTGCACCACAAGTTATTATTTGCACGAAGTCTATGGAATGTTTAAATATGTTGTATGGGTCATGTTGAATCATCTAGGAGAAGTGCAAGTAATGCTTTATCATTCATGTGTATTGTTGTCACATGAAATTGCAACTTGTTGAGCACGAAGTTCAGCATTCCAATGACACAATGGAAAACAACCTCAAGTTGTGGGATATTTGAACATATGAGGTAAAATCTCTGGAGAAGGCCAACTTCCTTTTTCAATCCAAGTGCAAAGTGTTGGTCCAACCCAACACATGAAAACCTACAACTAACCTACTCTAACAACTCACATGGAAAAACAGGAGAAGAAATGCATGAAAGGGAAAATGGAGGTGATACACCAAGATGGAAAGTTTGTTTCTTCCTGACCGATATTGCATAGTACATCATTAAATAGGGGAAAGGGGACCTTCACAACTCTCTATCTAGTCAACTTTCAGAGGCATACAAGAAGGTTAAGGTTTGAAAAGGTGTTGGAAGGAAAGAGGGTTTCACAACCAGCAACTGTAAACAAATTAACACAACATACATGCATGAAAAATACAAACAAACACTCAGATATTGAAGGTAATAAAATTACTCAAACACTAAAGAGCTAAGAAGAGAAAAACTTGATCCATTATATTAGTGTAGAGGAAAAAAGCCAATCTTTATAATGACAGAGTGCAAAATACAATGTTTGTAAAAGAAAAAACCCATAGGAGCCAAAGGAAGAACAACCAGCTGAAAATGAATACATTTCTTGCCTTTATAGATTACGCATAACTTAGAAGCATAAATTTAACCCTAACGCTAACTAGGGTTAGCAAAAAAGACTATGTGTGCAATAATGGAGTCATTCTATGAAAGATGTGCCTAGGGCATAGATACACCAAGAAAGTAAAAAAGGAGAAATGAATGAGCATGGGAACCCATGAAAACCACTTGTAGAAGGTAGAGAATGCATTTAGTGTTGTCCTTGAACCCTAGGAACCAAGACAAGCTGCTCAAAAGTCAAATCAAGCATCCAAAACGTCACCCAGAAAAACACATCAAAATGCAAGAAGGTCATAGCGTTAGGCCCGAAAAAGCATTTGTCGGATGTCGGCAATCAGGCGTTCGGGAATTGGGCGTCAGGCTTACAACTTACCTCATGCTAGGAAGAAGGAAAGAAGAAAGGAAACATCGGGGGTAAGAGGGAAAGCTTACCTCCAAAAATTAGAGATAAGGGAGAAGCATTACCCTCGAAGCTCAAAAACATGATAGTCATTTTTTGAAAAGCAGCTATCAAAGAGACAAGAAAAAATTGGTAGGACTTGTTCGTTGTTGTTTTACGATGTAACCAGGTTTGTCTTTTAATCTACCTATGGAATTTCCAATTCCAATCAAGGGCAGCTTGAAGGACCTGGACCAACTGACGAGGACTTTAAAAAAGCACACTTCGGGCTCTGCAAGACCCAGGAGGGTGATCCCTTAATGTGTTTACAACCTATGTACCATTATTATAAATGACATTAAGAATAGCAGATAATCTCACTTAATAGCTCAACATGATAGGATAATATCGAATAGAATTGGCTATTCCTCGACAATATCAACTATCTGGAGCATGAGATAACTACAACACAATCCACAACATAAGATAGTCATTTATTTTCAATTTGTAGCAAGCTCTAGGCAAAGACAAACAAATATTGAATCATACGGATAATTACAAATTAGATCAATGCCACTTATCCATTGGAGTCAAATTCATAAGCATCTAAAGGTATATGACAAGTTTAACACATAACATATGAAATCCTTGATGACATTGCATTGTAATCTCATCAATATGTATTCTAACTCAATACTACTTATCAAATCCTTATACAAAACACATCTACCTACAATCCCATTCAAGCATTTTAATTAATTCCTTGAATTAAAGCTAAAATAGAATCATACACACCACAACAATGAGATGGATAAAACAACCCTTAGTTATTTCATTCAAAGTTCAGATATACATGTACAATGGAGAGACATGAGCTTGAATTTATCATTTCAACTCAAATGCTAGTACTGTTATACAACATTAAATCCCCATGAACTCAAAACCTATTATAGAATGACCTAGAACCTAAATTGCATTTCTCTCTAAAACCATCAGACTTTACAATTTGTTTTGCAACTTCACCTAGACTCGACAAAAATTATCTAACTTGCTAACCCGTACTTTTGGCCTTGAAATCCTTCTTATAGAAAATGAAAGAGAAAATAAGCATTGGACCAAAAAGTACACATGTCACCAGCCAATTGGAGCACCTGGTGATATTCCAAAAATCTATTATAGCAACCATCACCCTGGAGAATAGTCTTGTTCATCATGCCAGCAGAGAAAAGTTGATACAATAATAAAAAACCATAAGGAATGCGTGCCAAGACTGCCATCAAAGAAAAACTGGAAACCGTTGTAATCGCAGCATCTGATTTATTGATCAAATTGTGCCAGTAAGTGTCGCATCCGCCATTAAATCCCACTCACACATTGCACGAATGGCTCCAACCATATTTGATGCAGATTTAAATTTGAGATGTCAATCTTTCAGTTAGATCAAATCATCAAACAATCACCTTCAAAACAAGATGACACAATTGCCAACATGGCAATAAGGGGCCCACCATACCATATGCTACCAAGGAAGTCCACGTGGTAGTCACCCGCGATATCACAATAAGTAAAAATTCTGTAACTTCTGATCACGCGATGGCGGGCAACCATAGATCTTGAACATCGGTGATCTCGTTCCTTCAACACAATCGCCAGCCTTATCATTATCCATCGAGTAGCTTTCCCACCAAGATTATAATAGATACGTTGATTTAAAACATGTGCGTCATAAGAACACTTTAGTAATCCGCCTTTTAATGTATTACGGCCAAACAGTATTTCCTTTATTCTTTCGGCTTCATCAGATGAGACACATGGCGCCCGCCCAGGATATCGCGATCATTAAAAACCTTGTAACTTCTGATCACGCGATGGTGGGAAACCGTTGAGATATGATGATAATTGATCGACGAAACACAAACTTATCTCCTTTGACCACGCCAAAAAAGGACACATGGCACCCGCCCGTGATATCACGATCAACCAAAGCACTGTGGTGGGGCCATCGCGGGATGGCGGGGAACAGCTAAAATCAAATGGTAGTTGATCAACGGTCGCATGAATTCATCCTTCTAAAAAATAAAACATTTATTAAGAGGAAAAGGGGACATCACTAGGCGGATGGTAAACAACGACATAAGTTGTTTTAAAACCGTGAAACACAAGGCCAACCAGGACTTAGGAAAATAAAACCCGCGGAGAAAATAAAAATTAAGACCAAAGGGACCAAGCCTAGATGAAACGATAAAACATAAGTCATTTTAAAACCCCTCAAAAAGTAACATCGAAATAGATTCGAACCAAGGCGTAACATAAACACAAGGGTTTTACACATAGGCAAAGCTAAAACCCCAACCCTAAGAAATTTCCAACACCATGAAAGACCAGTGACACTAGGAAGGTTAGGAATGGAACATAAGGAGTAAAACTTTGAAGTTCCATTAGTGGCTCCAGTTGGGGATGTTCATTCCACTGGAATGAAGCGAGAATTCAAAATCTCAGGAGGAGCAGACCAAGATGCAAAGATGACCAAAAAGGGATTGTTTGGACAAAACAACCCAAACTATGTACAAAATATATACAAAATAGACAAACCTAGACTACTGTTCATGGAAAAGAATACTTCAAGTGAAGTATAACTTCAAGAACTATCCATGAATTGGCAGTTCAAGAATATCCCTTGTCATATCTTGGAGGAAGTATGAATCTTCATCCCACTTACCATTTATCAAAAATGGACCCAACTAGATTGCGTCAAATTTCCCATGTTTCCCTTTATCTTCCAGTCTAGCATTCCACATTAAAACCAAATCTCCATCTTTGAAACTCCTAGTAGTTACCCTCTTGTCATACAAATTCTTTACTTGCAACAGCGACTTTGCATTTCTCTTTTGTGCTTCCCTCCTAGTTTCATCTAATTCTATAAGAGCTTCCACTCTCAATTGCATCTCATCATCAATTTCATTATCATACATCTAGACAAACTTATACATTTCCATTAAGTTGTTTTGGGGCAACCTAGCATTTATCCCATAAACCAAGTCAAATGGGGCACAACCTATTGCCTTCTTCACAGTTACCCTATCTTCCCAGACTGCTAATCTCAGCTTAGAATCCCAAGCCCTTTTATTCTGATCCAGGATTCTTTTAATGATCTTCATCAAGCTTTTATTGCTTGATTCTGCCTATCCATTTCCCTGTGGGTGGTATGGTGATGAATAAGAAATTTGGATGCCATGCTTCTCGCAAAATTCTATGTATTCCTCATATCTAAAACACATTGTGTTGTCTGACACAATCCTTTTTGGACATCCAAATCTAGTCAATATTTTGCTCATCAGGAAGTCAATTACCACTTTACTAGTGGCTTTCTTTGTTGGAATTGCTTCCACCCACTTAGTGAAATAATCAGTGGCCACCAATATCCATGAGTGGCCTCCACTAGATTTACATGCTATCTCTCCTACAAAATCAATACCCCACTGCTGGAATGGAGCTTGTACTATAATTGGTTTTAGAGGCAAGTTGCCAGAAAACTTTAACTTACCAAAGAAACGTTGACAAGCATCACGTGTCTTCACTAGTTGGTGTGCATCCTTAAAAACTGTAGGCCACCAAAATCCAACCCTCATTATCTTATGTGCAGTTGTTTTAGCCATATAATGTCCTCCACAAACTCCACCGTGCATCTCACTCAGAAGTTCTTTTGCTTGATCTTGGTCAACACACTTCAACATGACACCTTCTCCATTTCTCCACCAGAGCTTTCCATCCACAATAACATACTTGATAGCATGTAACTTCAATGTCCTTTTCTCATTTTCACTCAAGTTGTTAGGACATTTCATTTTTTGCAAATAATATATCACATCTCTATACCATTCTGAATGCTCCATATCACATATGTGTGATCTATTCTCCTCTTCTAGCAAATTTATTTGATTTCCTTCCAAATTACTTTGGGCCATAAGCTTGGCCAATCCTTGTCCCCTTACCAGTTTAGTAATCTGGACCTCAATATTGAATTCCTGGATCATATTTATCCACCTACACCTTCTTCCTGACACTTCTTGTTGTGTGAAGATGTCCTTAACAACAACACTAGGCACATAAGCAATTACAGTAGCTCCCATCAAATAAGGCCTAAAATATTTTACTACTTTTACCAATGCATATGCCTGTTTTTCATTTATATCATACTTAAGCTCTGTAGCCTGTAGAGATTTGTTGCAAAAGGCTATAGGCTGTTCAAAACCTTCTACATTCTTTTGCAACAACACAGCTACGATTGTGTGGAAAGAAGCAAATGAGAAAATCTGTAAAGGTTTGGAAAAATCAGGGGTTCTTAACACAGGAGCCTCCTTTATTGATTGCTTAATGGCTTGGAAGGCCTGCACAGACTCCTTATCCCATTCAACTTTGGCTCCTTTCTTGAGCATTTTTGAAATAGGGTGAACTATCTCAGCAAAATTTGTCACAAACCTCCTTAAGAAATTTATTTGTCCAAAGAAAGATTGTATTCCTTTGACACTTCAGGGTTGTGGAACTTTATCAATTGCAATTACCCTCTCTGGATCAATTTTTACTCCATCCTTGGAAACTATATGTCCCAATAATTTTCCTTCTAGTACTCCAAACACACATTTCTTTGGATTCAAAGAAATACCATACTCCAAGGCTCTAATGAATATCTTCTTCAGATGCTCACAATGATCCTCTTCATTTTTAGAATATGCTGTCAAGTCATCTTGGTAGATCACCAAAAACAAGTTAATGAAATCTGAAAACACCACATCCATGGCTCTTTGAAAAGTAGCCCCTACATTTGTTAGACCAAATTGCATTCTTATATAAACATATGTTCCCCATGGTGTGGTCAGAGTTGTCTTAAACTACTCAGACTCTTTGACCATGAGCTGGTTATAACCAAAAAAACCATCCATCATAGACATTAATTCACAACCTATCACCCTTTGCAACATGGCTTCCATATTGGGTAATGGATAATTGTCTTTTAATGAAGACACATTCAAATTTATGAAATCTACACATTACCTGATGTCTCCATTTTTCTTCCTTACTGGTACCAAGTTTGATACCCATGATGAATGTCTGATTGGCTTGATGATTCCTACATCCCTTAGTTTCATTAATTCTTCTTGCATTTTGGGGTCCAAGGTGGGATTAATAGGCCTTTGCTTTTGTCTGAATGGCTTGGCATCATCACACAAAGGAATCTCATGTTGGAAAAGATCCTCCCTGTATGCCTTAAGGTCATCATAGGACCGTGCAAACACATGCCTAAACTTCCTTAATAAGTCAATTAGCATCCTTCTCACCTGTGGTGACATTTTCTTTCCAATATACACCATCTTTGGGGATGCTTTTGTTCCAAGATTTATCTCTTCCAAGTCATCAGGGTGGGAAACAATATGATTAGCCTTTGTCTTGTCTTGATTATCAAACACTCTTTCTAGTACAACTAGACCATTGGGAATTGTGTTTGTCTTTAACTGAATGACCTCATTTCCAAATATAGTATCCTTACCATCAACATTTTCAACAAAAGCTCCAAAGTCAATTTCTTGATTTTCATATTCACCCACACAATTCAAAAATCTTAATATATCATCATCATTATCAAAAACTTGCCAATTTTTTATATTATCAGGGGCAGATGGCCTAGTTTGCACCTCGACCTTTGAAATTCCAGCATAAGTCATATCATCTAGTTTTAATGCAATGTTGGCTAATAGGTCTGCCACTTTGTTTTGACCTCTTTCCATCCATCCTATTCCAAATGCATCAAAGCTCTCCAATTCATCCCAAACAACATTCCTATACTGTTTCAACCTCTTGTTCTTTGATACAAACTTGGATCTAACTTGGGAGACCACAAGCTCGGAATCCCCAATTTCCTTGAGCTTCTTGATCCCATGTTTTTCAGCCAATCTGAACCCTAATAACAAGGCTTCATACTTTGCCACATTATTTGTGCATTCAAATAGTAGAGTGAAAGAAAACCTGAATTTATTTCCACTTGGTGATTGTAACAAGACACCTGCACCAGACCCTTCTTTTGAACTTGCACCATCAAAATACATAATCCACAAGTCATAAAATTCTGACAATTGTTTTATTTCTGTATCAATCTATGCAGTAGGCTTATCACAATTGTTAGGGAATTCCTCAACCCTAAATTCATCTATAACACTGTTAATAAAACATGTCATATTCTCAATCGGGCCATGCTCAATCATATGAGGTACTTTTGATTCTCTTTCAATTTTGACATCCTTACCATCAATAGAGAAAGTAGCAAATGACAAATCACATTGCATGTTACCCCCCATTGATGCACTCCATTTTCTTGACAAGAGCATTCCAAAATGAGGTGGGATGTCTACAACTAATACGGTCATGACTAAATCCTTGTCAGGGTACTGAGTCAATTTATAAGGAAATGCTCTGATAGTTTCAATAACTGGCACTTCTCTTGAATCCATAGCATAACATTTACCTTGAGCAGTATCTACTATCAAGCCCATTGCCTCCATTATTTTGATTGGCATAACATTATTTGATGCCCCTGAATCTATCATACAGTTTCTTAAAGTTTTCCCATTTATATCCACACTTAAGAAAAAAGGGGTTATATTTTCAAGGCACGTGTTAATAGAATTTCCTAAATATACAGGAGGAATTTGTGACATAATTCCCTCCACTTCCTTTTCTTTCTCTTTATCCTTCACTTCTTTACCACTTCCTTGTTTAGTCTCAGCACCAGCAACATCTGTGATCAAAGCTATTGTCTTCTCTTTGTGTTCATTTATTCTCATCATTTCTAGCAAAGGTACAACTACTTTAACCTAAGAAAGAACATGAAACATATCCACAGGTGTATATTTAGGCAAATTAGACATCATACCTTCATCATTTTCCTTTCTCTCTGGCTGATTACTTCCTCCTAGCTTCTTTTGCTTCGTATCCTCTGCAGTAGGTTCAACTAACTTTGTAATCACCTTGGTCTTCACCAGTGACGAAGTCACACCTTCTTGAGGCTTTGGGGATTCGTTCTTTTTTTCCCAAACCTTATCACTCTTAACTTCTTTGACTTTTACAACATCCTTTTTGTTTTCAACCTTAACACCTTTTTTTTATCCTTTTGCTCTTTAATAAACAAGCCAACGGGTTTACCCTGCTCACCACCCACAGTCCTATTTCTCAATTGAAGTAAACTTCTCATTTGAGCAGCCATTTCCTTAGTCAATCTTGCAATCTCTTCTCCTGATGGTCTCCTTAAGGACACTGAATCTTCAGCCTGCTCCATATTGCAAGCATTATGATCAAAATCACCTTCCTCATCAGAAAAGACATGTTGATGATACATCTCACTTCTCTTCATCTGATTATCCACATCAGCTTCGTGTATTTCATCATCAGAGGAACATTCTACTTCATCAATGCATGATCTAGCCATACAAACATCTACATCATCCTGCTCATATTATGATGTATGCTCATGAGCATCCTCCTTTATTTCCTCAGCAACAAGCAATTGAGCAACACCACAGTAATTTTGATCATGTGGATTTTCACACACTTCACACCATGGTCTATCTGGTACTAGATTTACTGAATGTTTCTGCAAGGGGTTGGCGTATGTTGATCATTTTTAAGCTTCTAGCTAGGAAAGATTGGTTTTCCATCTTTCCAATTTGTATTGTAAGGATAATTTTTCAATCTAGGCTACCTATCATTTTTATTATAGGATTGTCTTTCATTTCCTATACCCTTCTCTTGCTTAGCAACCGTTTTCTTTATGTCTTTCGAAGTACTGTAAACCTTTTCCCACTTTTCATCATCTTTAGGCTTTGCAGCCGTAACCTTCTCAATCTTATTCTTAGGATTTTTTAAAAGTGTAGGTTCTTCCCTCCTACCATATTTCCCAAAAGCTCTTCTATTACTTTCAATATTTATAGCCACCCTAAATGCGTCCCTCATAGTCTGAGGGTCTTTATCTCTGAGGAGATATGCCATTTTAGCATTAAAAGCATTGAATTATGTAGTTGAACAAACATTTTCATCAAGCCTTAAAACCTAGAACAACTTATAAATTGCTTTCTGAAATCTTAAATTAAACTCTATCACAGGCTCATTCAATGACTTCTTGATGTTATTAAACTCATTTAGCATGAAACTTGCATTAGTTTTATCACCATGCTGCTCCTTGAAACACTTTTCAAACTCATCCCATGAACTAATACTAACATTAGATAGACCTCTATACCAATCCCTTGCATCCCCTACCAGAGATTGTACAAAAAATTTCATTACAACATCTCCATGTTCTACCTCATAATCATTTAGCATATCCATAAAAGCTTTAAAGTGTTCCTCTACTATCACAGCATTATTGTCAACAAACTTACTCATCTTTTCTCTCAAGTCAGCAGGGATGGGATTTGGATAACTAGGGATACCATCAAAGAACAATGGCCTATACCTTTCCAACTGTATAGGTTGTCGTTGAAATAATCCTTCATTCTTCTAAGAATCAACACCAGACCCTACATCTTGTATCCTAGGACCGTCCTAATTTGGATTTACAAACCTAGTTGCATGAGTCTTCAGGCCAAAATTATTTATGATAGGATCTAAATTAATTTTAGGACCGTCCTTTAAGGCATCTTGGTGATTTGATGAGGTTGTAGCTTGTGCAGCCTCATCCATATTTGGCATCTTTAGGAAATTTATTTTCCTCTTTATTTCTGCATTTGCAGCCTCAATTTTTGTTCTCTCCAACTCTTCTGCCAGAGCGTCACTCTCACTTTTAGCCTTTTCTAAGGCATATTTTGTTTGAAATGACACATGTGGCTGGAGATCTTGTTGAGTGGAATGGGGAGTCACCTTCTCATTTATTTTAATCCCATCAACCTTTTGCTTACCCTTATCCAAGACAGGCTTAAGGCTTGTATTACTCGGTTGAGACTTAACATGATTTGAGGGTTTTGGGTCAGCAGGTTTGGGTTGGACATCAATGTGGCCTACTGGTTTTTCTTTAGACACATGCTTTGTTTCCTTATTAGCAATCTTCTGTGCAACTGGACCCTCAACACTTGGTTTAGGTTCTTCTTGGTTCAGGAGCTTCATTGTTGCCAACTGTCTCATCAACCTATCCCTTTCAATTACAACATTCCTCAACTCTACTTCTCTTTCTTTTTCTCTTTTCCTCCTGAGCTCAACTTGCTCTTGGATTTCCTGTTTCAAGGAATTAATGTCTCCAAAAACATCATCAGGGTCAGGCAAAGTCACATCAGAACTTGATGTATCATCTAGATCTATTAAATTGACCCCTTCCATTACATGTTCAAGCAATAAAGGGTTTACATCATTTTCAGCAGGAGGAGGCACATCACTGGTGCATTCTCTATGATGGCTTCGACTTCTACTCCTGCCTCTTCTCTTTTCAGCATATTTGACACTAACAGGCCCTTTACTTTTCCATGTCACATCTTCTTGAACTGGTGTATTAAATAATGAATCAAAAAATCCACCACTGTTTGACTCAAAATTTCTAGACACCTCTTCAAGATTCTTAGGGATAGGGTGTAAAAGCTTACTCATACCTTGGTGTACAGGGTTCTATGACGCGGGAGTAGTAGTACTAGATTCTGGTCTTTTCTTTATCCAGTCCTTCTTCTTCACTTTGGGAAGTTCACCTTCCAATTTCTGTTCTGGATGATTCTTCATGAATGACCTGGTGTTCTTCATTCTGCATACTTGTCCAAAAGTTCTTTCCACTTATAATAAACCTTTCACAATAAGATTCACACTGGTGCAAAGACTTCAGAGTCACCACCCAATTAGCTTAGGAATACCAAATACCTAAAGACACGTGGTGGAATATAAAAACTTTTGGAACCTCGTACTGACAACACACAAAAGTGATTTACAACATAACTCTTAACGCTTATGAAAATAGAAGAAGTGGACAAACCTAACACAGAATTTTAGGCTCAACCTTCAAATCGCAAAGATACTATGAAAACTCTATGAAAAATGGACAACCGACATACTAACAAGAAATACTAGAATTATCTTCCCCAGCAGAGTCGCCATTTTGTTGGTTGTTGTTTTACGATGTAACCAGGTTTGTCTTCTAATCTACCTATGGAATTTCCAATTCCAATCAAGGGCAGCTCGAAGGACCTAGACCAACTAACAAGGACTTTAAAAAAGCCTCCTACACTTTGGGCTCTGCAAGACCCAGGAGGGTGATCCCTTAATGTGTTTACAACCTCTGCACCATTATTATAAACGACATTAACAATAGTAGATAATCTCACTTAATAGCTCAACATGATAGGATAATATTGAATAGAATTAGCTATTCCTCAACAATATCAACTATCTGGAGCATGAGATAACTACAACACAATCCACAACATAAGATAGTCATTGATTTGCAATTTGTAGAAAGGTCTAGGAAAAGACAAACAAATATTGAATCATACGGATAATTACAAATTAGATCAGTGCCATTTATCCATTGGAGGAGTCAAATTCATAAGCATCTAAGGGTATATGATAGGTTTAACACATAACATATGAAATCCTTGACAACATTGCATTGTAATCTCATCAATATGTATTCTAACTCAATACTACTTATCAAATCCTGATACAGAACACATCTGCCTACAATCCCATTCAAGCATTTTAATTAATTCCTTGAATTAAAGCTAAAATAGAATCATACACACCACAACAGTGAGATGGATAAAACAACCCTTAGTTATTTTATTCAAAGTTCAGATATGCATGTACAATGGAGAGACATGAGCTTGAATTTATCATTTCAACTCAAATGCTAGTACTGTTATACAACATTAAATCCCCATGAACTCAAAACCTATTATAGAATGACCCAAAACCTAAATTGCATTTCTCTCTAAAACCATCAGACTTTACAATTTGCTCTGCAACTTCACCTAGACTTGATAAAAATTATCTAACTTGCTAACCCGTACTTCTGGCCTTGAAATCCTTCTTATAGAAAATGAAAGAGAAAACAAGCATCGGGCCAAAAAGTATACATGTCACCAGCCAATTGGAGCATCTGGTGATATTTTAAAAATCTGTTACAGCAACCATCACCCTGGAGAATAGTCTTGTTCATCATGCCAGCTGAGAAAAGTTGATGCAACAATAAAAAACCACAAGGAACGCGCGCCAAGACTACCATCAAAGAAAAATTTGAAACTGTTGTAACCGCATCATCTAATTTATTGATCAAATCATGCCAGTAAGTGTCTCATCCGCCATTAAATCCCACTCGTGCGCTGCATGAACAGCTCCAACCATATTTGATGCAGATTTAAATTTGAGCTGTCAATCTTTCAATTAGATCAAATCATTGAACGGTCACCTTCAAAACAAGCTAACACAATCGCCAACATGGCAATAAGGGGCCCACCATACCATACGCTACCAAGGAAGTCCACATGGCGGTTGCCCGCGATATCGCAATCAGTAAATATTCTGCAACTTCTGATCACGGGATGGCAGGCAACCGTAGATCTTGAACATCGGTGATCTTGTTCCTTCAACACAGTCGCCAGCCTTATCATTATCCATCAAGTAGCTTTCCCACCAAGATTATAACAGATCCGTTGATTTAAAACATGTGCATCATAAGAGCACTTTAGTAATCCACTTTTTAATGTATTAAGGCCATACAATATTTCCTTTATTCTTTCGGCTTCATCGGATGAGACACGTGGCACCCGCCCGGGATATCGCGATCATTACAAACCTTGTAACTTATAATCACGCGATGGCGGGAAACCGTTGAGATCTGATGATAATTGATCGATGGCACACAAACTTATCTCCTTTGGCCACACCAGAAAAGGAAACATGGTGCTCACCCGTGATATCGCGATCAACCAAAGCACTATGGTGGGGCCATCGCAGGATGGTGAGGAACGACTGAGATCAAACGGTAGTTGATCAATGATCACGCAAATTTTATCCTTCTACAAAATAAAACATTTATTAAGAGGACAAGGGGACATCACTAGGTGGATGGTAAACAACAACATAAGTTGTTTTAAAACTGTGAAACACAGGGCCATCCAGGACTTAGGAAAATAAAACCCACAGAGGAAATAAAAATTAAGACCAAAGGGACCAAGCCTAGATGAAACGATAAAACATAAGTCATTTTAAAACCCCTCAAAAAGTAACATCGAAATAGATCCAAACCAAGGCATAACATAAACACAAGGGTTTTACACATAGGAAAAGCTAAAACCCCAACCCTAAGAAATTTCCAACACCATGAAAGATCAGTGACACCAGGCAGGGTAGGAATGGAACATAAGGAGCAAAAATTTGAAGTTCCATCAAGACTTAAGTAGAAGTCTCTTCGACATAGAAAAGTCCACATGATAGGTGATGTAGAAGAACAAGGATGAAATCACATCAAGGATGCATAGGAATATTAGAGAGACCGAAGAAGAAGTCCCTTCAATATTTTGAAGGAACCTCATCGAAGAGACAAAAGAATATCGGAGAGACTGAAAAAGGAGTCTCTTCGACATTTCGAATAAGTCCAGGTGATGACTAAAAGCCAAAAAAGCCAAATTTTCAAGAATTAGAGGGAAGAATTACCTCTTATCTCCAAAGGTAAGAGGTAAGATGCAAGAGCAAAGGGTGAAGGTCGAAGGCTGATAGAAGAAATGTGCAAGGATGGAAGAGGAAAGAGGGAAGGATGACCCACGAAGTCCAACAAACCAAGACTTAGACAAGTCTTGAAATTTAATCGACCTTTAGTGGTCAGAGGTAAGGCATGAGGCTTACCTTAAGATATTGGTAGAGGGTAAAGGGTAAAGGGAAACAGTGAAGGTCAAAACTCAAAAAACCTAGAAGAAAAAAGGGAAGGATGAGAAGAAGGGGAAAGAGCGATGGAGAAAGCATGCAAGGTAAGCAAGTAAGCGATAACCTAAAACCCCAAAAAATTTGGGACTTAGAAAAATTTAGGAAACTTAATGGAGAAAACATGCAAGATGGCCCATGTAGAATCTCTCAGATCAGATATCAATGATGGTTCATCAAAGGGGGGCATGAAATTTCAACATTTATAGTGAATTTTGTAGGATGATTGCCTACTAATCATGGGAGGCCTTATTGGTCCATTGGACACAAATTCATGAAGGGAATTTATAAAATTGGGCCTCCCAAGGGAAAAACAAAACATGTGCAGGCCTGCACTTGGAGAAAAGCATGGAAACTAGGAACCTACATTCCCTTAAGGAGAATGTAGGGTGTACAAAAGTACTTCATGGAAAGAAAATATTTACAATATGTACATTAAACTAATAGAAAGAAAAGAATGGAATCTTGCCTTTGTTAAAGATGAACCTTTTGAAGGATTTGATCTCCCTCAAACCATAGTTGCAGACCTCACCCAGCTGCAACCACTAAAAACTACTACCAACATGCATGTAACTGCACAAAATGCTTGCAAGGTGAAGGATAGCTTAACTGTAAATTTTCCCATTAAAAGGGAACCATATGATGCAAGTGTTAGATTCATCTAACACTATTGTCTCAGCTAAACATATGCCAGTAGGGGTGAAACACTTTGAAGGCAAGTCAGCATCCAAGAGCAAACCTTTTGTAGAGGGAAGAGAACTCACCTCACAAAAGGATAGGCCAATGTCACCATCGCTGACCTCCGCAATGCATGAGTTAAAACAAAAGGAGAATGTTTCCAGCTCACATGGTGATGCAAAATATGCTAAACCTATTTTTTGATCTACACAAGGAATCTCTTCTTCATGCACCTCAAAAGAGAAACTTTGAAACTTGGGCATACAAACAAATTGAGCAATAGGAGCATCACTCTCCAAACAAATGAGTGGTTTCTCAATAACTACAAAATAATTTACATTGATGCACACTTCATCAACACAAAACTTATATTTTTGAGACACTTCAAGTGAAGAACTAAATTCTGCAAATTTCCTCTTTGTTTTAATCTATTCTTGGCAACAAGCTGCAACAAAATCGAACTCTTGGTATGTAATGGTTGCCATGTCCTCCTTTGTTTCCTTACTCTTATGCTACTGCCCACAAATCTCCTCTTTTGGGGGTGATGATTTGATGTTTAAACCTGAAAAAAATGTTTCTATAGCATCCCAAAAGAGGTCCTCCACCTTAGAACTACAAACCTCAATAGATTGGGACCTTCATCCACAATAACAGGGGATAAACACGTCTATTGTTGCTGCTCCAAAACCATGGAGTTTTCTTCATCCATCAACCCAAGACCAAGATTCTTAGAGATTTTAGTTGATGTAGGTATGTGTGATCTATCCTCCTCGTCTTCAACAAAACAAGGACATCAAAAGAGAGGACTGATTCCTCTATTGTATCATATTTCTCTCTTTTTAATGTCTTGTTGTTGCAACATTCTTTCACCTTGATTTTTTTCTTGAAACAAACCAAGAAACTAATTTTCTAGAGCACATGAAGGATCCACAATATAAACCTCCTCAAGGATAGGTTCTTGAAAGGAATGGAGTCTCTCAAAACTTGGGATCTCCAACATAGGAGATCTACTTAATGGCACAAGAGGTTGAATGGGAGTTTCAAGGGGCTGATTAGGATTCTTGAAACTAAAAAATTTTATGCTTGCAAACCTCTTTCACAATAGGTTGTTATGGAATAAAGAAGGGATAATAGAAGTTTCAAGAGGTTTTCTAGGGTTCTTGAAACTTACAAATTTATGCTTTCTTACCTCCTCCTTAACAGGTTGTTCTGGAATTGGTGGAAGTGCTTATTTGAAACTAGGCACACAAGGGGTTTCCTAAGTCTTGATCATTTGTGTTAGAGCAAGGGAAAGTCTGATTTTTTCTTTCCTAGCAACAACAACTCTTTTTGTACACTCTTCTTATTGTCTTCTTTGTGCCTCTAACTGCTCCACATACCTCCATTGAGCATCTAAATTTTGTTGTCGCAGATAATGAGCTTGATGGATAAGATCATCCTGCTGTGGGAAATAACCTTGTTTCCCTTGATAGACTTATTTTCCCACACCTCTTATTGTAGTTCAAACTCTTATTGTCTCAAAAGTTCATCAATTTTTCTATTGAAATCAAGCAAAATGCTTGTGATTTCACTTTCACTTAAATTGTCAAAATTTTAGGGTTGTCTAGGAGAGAAACAAGGCTAATTTTGAAAATGATGAGTCTCTTGGGGTTGCTGATAAGAATATGTAGGCATCCAAGAAGACTAAGCAGGTTGGGGTGGGTGGTATGCATTTTGGGAAGGTTGAGAACCCACAATAGTAGGGTTCTTTAGAATGGAATGGGAGGCATAACTAGCTTGATATGGTTGTTTGTGAGGAACAAAGTTGGAATTATCTTGATATGGTAGGGTATACATATGGTTTCCATTATAATATGGAATTTTTAAGCATTGAAAACACTTCAATAATTCAAAAGGAAAGCACAAGACTACCCAACCAAATATTTTGGGTACATACCAAAAGAGTCACCCAAATGATATTGCAAAGTCACCAAGTGCTTGTAGAACTTCCTCAAAAGGTTGAAACGTTGAAGAAGGCACCACTTCCTCAATGGCATGAAATGAAACTAGGCGACTTGAATGAACTAATTTTGAACGGATTCACCATGGTGTTTGAAGATATGCCTTAAAAGGAAAGATGCATTGAAGAAAACACCAAATTCTTCAATGGAGAGAAGTCCCACAGGGAGTTCCAGAAACTATTGTCACATGAAATTGCACCTTGTTGAGCACGAAGTTTAGTATTCCAATGACACAATGGAAATTACCTCAAGGTGTGGGACCTTTGCACGAATGAGGTCGAATCTCTGGAGAAGGTCGGCTTCCTTTTTCTATCCAAGTGCAAAGTGTTGGTCCAACCCAACACATGAAAACCTACCACTAACCTACTCTAACAACTCATGGGGGAAAAGGGTAGAAGGAATGCATGAAAGGGAAAATTGAGGTGATACACCAAGATGAAAATTTTGTTTCTTCCTAACTGATATTTCATAGTAAATCATTGAAGAGGGGCAAGGGGACTTTCACAACTCTCTATTTTTTTGACTTTTAGAGGCATACAAGAAGGTTAGGGTTTGACAAGGCGTTGGAAGGAAAGAGGGTTTCACAACTAGCAGCTGTAAAAATTTAACACAACATACATGCATGAAAAATACAAACAAACACTCAAATATGCAAGGTAATAAACTTACTCAAACACAAAAGAGCTAAGAAGAGGAAAACTTGATCCATTCTATTAATGTAGAGGCAAAAAGCCAATATTTACAATGATAGATTGTAAAATACAATGTCTACAAAAGAAAAACCTTAGAGGAGCCAGAGGAAGAACAACCACCTAAAAATGAATACATTTCTTTCCTTTATAGATAAGACATAACTTAGAAGCACAAGTCAAACCCTAACCCTAACCGGGGTTAGCAAAAAAGACTGTGTGTGCAATAATGGAGCCATTCCATGAAATATGCGACTAGGGCATAGATCCGCTAAGAAAGTCAACAAAGAGAAATGAATGAGGATGGGTGCCCATGAAATCCACCTACAGAAGGTAGAGAATGCATTTAATGTTGTCCTTGAAGCCCACGAACCAAGACAGGCCACTCAAAAGTTAAATCGAGCATCAAAAATGTCGCCTAGAAAAACATGTCAAAATGCAAGAAGGTCGAGGCATCGAGCCCCAAAAATAACCTTTATAAGAATGAAAAATGAATTAAATAGTCTAGACCCTCAAAAAAGAATTTGTCGGACGTTGACGATCAAGCAGTCGAGAGTAAGGCATTGGGCTCACAACTTACCTCATGCTAGGAAGAAGGAGAGAAGAAAGCATGAAGAAGAAAGGAAATGTCAGGGGTAAGAGGGAAAGCTTACCTCCTAAAATCAAAGGTAAGGGAGAATCATTACCCTTGAAGCTCAAAAACATGACACTTAGTCATTTTTTGAAAAGCAGCTATTGAAGAGACAAGCAACAATTGGAGGGACTTAAGTAGAAGTCTCTTCGACATAGCAAAGTCCACACAATAGGTGATGTAGAAGAACAAGGTTGACATCTCATCGAGGAGACATAGGAATATCAAAGAGACCGAAGAAGAAGTTCCTTCAACATTCTAAAGGAACCTCATCAAAGAGAAAAATGATATCAGAGAGACTAGAAAAGAAGTCTCTTTGACATTTCGAAGAATTCCAAGCAATCACCGAAAGCCAGAAAAGCCAACTTTTCAAGAATTGGAGGGAAGACTTACGGCTTACCTCTAAATGTAAGAGGTAAGATGCAAGAATGAAGGCCAAAGGCTGATAGAATAAAGGTACAAGTATGAAAGAGAAAAGAGGGAAGGACGACCCCCGAAGTCCAACAAACCAAGACTTAGACAAGTCTTGAAACTTAATCGACTTTCGGTGGTCAGAGGTAAGGCCTGAGGCTTACCTTTAGAGATTGGTAGAGGGTAAAGGGAAAAGGTGAAATCCAACACCCAAAACACTTAGAAGAAAAAAGGGAAGGAAGAGAATAAGAGGAAAGAATGATGGAGAAAGCATGCAAGGTAAGCAAGTAAGCGACAACCCAAAACCCCGAAAATCTGGGACTTAGCAAAATATAGGAAAATTCAAGGAGAAAACATGTAAGATGGCCCATGTAGGATCTCTCAAATCAAATATTAGTGATGGGTCATCAAAGGGGGCCATGAAATTTCAACAAGTAACTCCAATGTTGTGATGGCCAACATGCTACTGTAAGTTTCATATTTTCTTGCTTAAGGCCAACCTAATTTGAATCTGTGAAGTGTACGGATGATGTTCATTGAAAATAAAAGTTGTGTGTTTAGGACTAGGTTAAGTATGTGTTGGGATCTACAAGGTGTGTTCCTCTTCCTGGTGTTGCATGTAGTCCATCTGGGTCTTTCCCTCTACATGTTCCATGTTTTTTTATCTTTGGCAAACTTGTAATTGTAATATTCTTTGTTGTAGGCCGACATATGTAATGTAATCAATGCAATATGATGTATATATTGTAAACCTAGTTGATCTAGGTGGTGTATAAATTAAGAGGATGTTGAAGATGTGTAATGCATTATGATAAATGTATAAGTGACTAAAAAAGAAAGAGAAAAAGTGGGAGATCATGTCTAGATTCAATTTGATCATATCTTTGTGACAAAAGGAAAGTGAAGAGTGTTCCCAACTATTTGTTGGAGGCAATAATACAAAGGAAAAACTTCTTGAACGTTGAAAGAAGTGAGCCAATAAGCTACAAAGAAGACATTTGAATAAGTTACAAAATAGTTTTCAAAACAGAATTGTAATCATCAAAAGAGAAGGGGAAAATAGAATTGCAATCATCAAAAGGATTGTGCCTAATTATCAAATTTAGATAGTGGAAGGACTATCATGATATAATATTTTCTAATTTTGTTATTATTTTAGGGAGTAGTTGCTTCCTTTGGTTTTAGCTCTAAGAAAAAGTCAACAAGGAGTTGTAGCTTCCTTGGGAGTGACCCTTAAACCTCTTTACAAGGAGTAGTAGCTTCCTTGGGTTGTAGCCTTGAAACAAATTTGTAATTGTTATTCATTTGTGAGGTTGGATTAGGATAGTAGCTCCTAGCATCATTTATCACCATATTTTTTCTCCTTTTTGGTTTTCCACATACATCTGGTGTTGTGCATTGTGTTCATATTTCATGTTTTTGTTTTTGCTATAAAGTTTAAGTTTTAGTTTACTACGAAGGCTTTGAGATTTGATTGAATAATTATTCAACTCCCCTCTTAGTATTTTGGTGTGTGCTCAATAATTGGTATCAAATCCTGGTTCCTTATAAGAAGTCTAACAGCTTGAGGAAGATCCAAGATGGCACAAGAAGGATCTCACAAGGTGCCTAGGTTTGATGGAGCAATATTTTTTTGAGATTTTGAATGGAAACCCGTATATCCTCTTTGGGGTTTGGTGTAATTTTTCAAAGATGGATATAACATTCCTACTACTCCTCCAATTGATTTGGCTGAGATCGAGGCCTATGAGAACAATGGAAAGGCAAAGAATGCTATCTTGAGTGGGCTATCAAATTTTGACCTAGTAAAAGTAATACACTGCAAGTCAACAAAGGAGGTATGGGATAAGCTTAATGACATCTATGAAGGAGATATCAAAGTGAAGCATGCCAAGTTGTAGATCTACAAATTCAATTTTAAGAACCTAAAAATGTCAGAGGATGAAGATATTGTAGGTTATGTGCTCTAGGTAGATGAAGTGGTCAATGTAATCAGAGGTCTTGGTGAATATCTTAAAGAATCTATGGTGGTCAAAAAGGTACTGAGATATCTTCCTAAGTCTTATAGTTCTAAATTATCTTTAATTGAGGAAGCTAGATATCTGGATAAACTTTCACTAGATCAATTGTATTGTGCCCTTATTGCATTTGAAGTGAGAGAGTTTTATAAAGAAGTTCCAAAGAAGGAAGTAGTCTCCAAGGCCTGCAAGAAGGAAATGTATGAAGCATCTAATTTGGATAGTGACAGTGATGAAGAAGAAGCAAATTTTGTAAGAAATTGAAAGAGAGGTACTAGCAAGTAAAAAGGTAAGCTATCTTTCAAATGTTTCAAGTGTGGAGAGGTTGGCTATTTTTCTTCTAAATTTACCTTGAAAGACTTTGACAAGAGAAGCAAAGAGCCCAGAAGAAATAAGGTTAAGAGGAGTCTCTACTCCATGGAATTTTCTTTCTCTACAAAGGATGATGATTCTAGTGGTTTGGATAATGAAGATGAAATCATGTTCTTGGATGCTAAGAAGATTGAAGATAAGGCAAAAGATCCAAGTGTTGTGTGTACTAATTTTCATGCAAAAGATGAGGAAAATTCGTGGGTGATTGAATGTGGTTGTTCAAACCACATGACAGGAGAAAATAGAAAGTTTATCAATATTATGAAATGGAATAGTGGCATAGTCAAGCTTGGAGATGATACTTTAATATAGATATGTGGAAAAGGTACTATCAGTATTGATGGAAATTATAGGAAAAAAGATGTTCTTTATGTCAAAGGTCTCTAGCATAATCTTCTTAGTGTGAGCTAGATGTGTATAAATGGATACAATCTGATATTCAATGAAAGTGGATGTGAAATCAGAAAAGGTTGCAGGCGATGAAGAAAATATGGCAATAACGACCAGGCATGTTTCGTATGAATTCCTTGAGATGTCGTTTGGGCTCTACAATGCCCCAGCCACATTTTGTACTCTGATGAATGATGTATTCAAATCACTTCTAGACAAGTGTGTAGTAGTGTATTTGGATGATATACTGATCTATAGCAAGACACTTGAGGAGCATCGCAAGCACTTGGCTGAGGTATTCCAGTTGGTGAGGGAGAATAATCTCTTTGTCAAGAAAGAGAATACCTCCTTTGCCCAGTCTGAAGTCCAATTTCTGGGGCATGTCATCGGTGGAGGTTACATTAGACCTAATCTTGAGAAGATTCAGGTGATCTGAGAATGGGAACCTTTGCAGTCGGTGCATGAAGTCAGGCAGTTCCTTGGTCTAGCGAACTACTAAAGAAAGTTTGTGCCAAGGTATTCAAAGATTGTTGCTCCCCTGACAGACTTGTTGAAGAAGGACCGAGAAGCAAGTGAAGGCGTTTGATGAGCTGAAGGAAAAGCTATGTTTTGAGCCCGTGTTGGCTTTGCCAAACTTTGGCAAGACTTTTGAAGTTCAAACTGACACCTCTGACTTTGATATTGGTGGTGTGCTCATGATGGTTGGACACCCAATTGCATTTGAGTCTCAGAAGCTCAATGAAAGAGAGCAATGTTATCAAGCCCATGAGAAAAAAATGACAGGCATTGTCCATTGCTTATGGGTTTGGAGGCACTATTTGCTGGGAGTGTCATTCACTGTCAAGACAGATAACATCAGCTTGACATACTTCAAGACTCAGACCAAGATTACTTCGAAGCAGGCTAGATGGTAGGAGTTTCTTGCTGAGTTTGATATGGATCTGATTCATACACCAGGAAAGCAGAACATTGTAGTTGACGCGTTGAGCAGGAAGGCTCAGTTGGCTATGATCCAATTGCAACAGGAGCTGAGCAACTTGGAGAGCAGAGTTGGATTGTCATAGGAGGTTCTTGAGAAGATAAAAGAGGGACTCGAGATGGACTCCCAGGCTTATCATCTAGTGAATCAAGTGAAAATGGGACAGACTCAGAATTTTCACTTAGAGAAGAGGCTACTGATGTTCTCAGGTGAACAAGTCTATGTACCTAAATGGAAAGACCTCAGGAGAGATCTGATACTAGAGTGTCACGACTCCGTTTGGGTAGGCCATCCAGAACAGAGGTGAACTATAGCTCTGCTTGAGCGAGGTCTCTTATGGCCGAAGCTCAAAGAGGACGTCGAAGAGTATGTGAAGACTTGCTTAATCTGTCAGCAAGACAAGTCTATGAACCGGTTACCAGGAGGGTTTTTGCAACCACTGCCGGTTCTAGTCAAACCTTGGGCAACTCTGAGCATGGATTTTATCACTCAGTTACCTGAAGTGGATGAGTTCTCAAGCATTATGGTGGTTGTCAATCGGTTCTCCAAGTATGGAACCTTTTTTGCTTGTCGGCAAGGTTGCACAGTCGAGGATGCAGTGAGCTATTTCTTTAGACATGTGGTAAAGCATTGGGGAGTTCCCCTTAGCATTGTTTCTAATCGTGATCCCAGGTTTACGAGTAAGTTCTAGAGCGAGCTCTTTAGGCTGATGGGAATGAAGATACTGATGTCTACCATTTATCATCCTCAAACGGATGGGCAGATAGAGTGAATCAATGCAGTTATTGAGGATTACCTGAGGCATTATATCAATTCAGATTAAAAGAACTGGCTGAGTTTGTTAGACATAGCCCAATTAGCTACAATTTGCAAAAGTCAGGTTCAAGTCAGTTTTCTCCTTTTCAGTTGGCTACTAGATAATAGCCATTGACCCCACACACTATGCTGAGTGCATACCATGGAGCTGGTAGCACGGACGCGAGTGACTATTTGAAGGAGTTCAATGAGAGAGTAGACCTTGCGCAATACTACTTAGCCAAGGCTAGTGACCGAATCAAGAAAGGTGTTGATACCAAGCGAAGGGAAGTTGAGTTCTAGGTGGGTGACAAAGTATTGCTATGGATGGATCCTCAACAATTCAGGCCGAAGAAAGGTATGATCCATGCTCTTCTCCACTGATATGATGGACCGTTCAGTGTCATTAGGCGAGTTAGCAAGGTTGCGTACAGGCTTAAGTTGCCTTTGCATATGAAGGTGCATCCGGTATTTCATGTGAGTCAGTTGAGACCTCATCATGCCGATGAGGATGATCTCCTACACAATGTTCCAACTCGGGGTCCTGCTAATGTAGTTGATAGAGTCGAGCATGAAGTGGAAGAGATCATCGACATGAGAGATCGGGGAATTGGCTGACATAGGTTGCAATATTTCCTTATGGTCTGGAAGAACAGGTCACACCAAGATGCCACCTAGGAGCAAGGTGATGCGTTATGGCAGGTGGAAGCGAAAGTGGTAGAGTTCTTGGCGAGGCGCTCTGCCCTGTCAAAGAACTAAGTTGTGTAGCGGGTGCTCTCGCATGGCCATGGCGGTCATGCCGGTGTCGAGGGTGTTGCCTAGTTTAAGTGGGGAAGAATTTTGTGAAATTTAAGCGCTAGAGTTGAGCTAGCGGAGCTGGTTCCGAAGTCATGGTGTTGGCGAGCTGACTTGAGCTCGAATCCATCCGAGTTGGAATTTGTATGCAAAGTGGGGCTGAGGATTTTGATGTCGGTGATTGGATCCACATTTTTCGGGCGCACATTGACTTGCGAGTTCCCGATTGGCTAGCATTGTTTGCGTCAGATTATGATCCGTAGTCTCAAATGGGTATCATTTCATTGGTTAGCTAGATGCGATCCATGTGATGCAAATGGGTATTGTTTGATTGGCTACGCCGAGTACCTACCTCGAGCCTAGATTTCTATAAGATGGGTTCCGAGTCAGATGTGACAAGAAATGGATGAGTTGGGATTCATTGTCTTGTTGATCTATAGAGTAGGATTTTGCATAAGTCTGAGTTGATTGTAAATTGAGTAGGAGTATTTGATTTCATTGTAGCGTTGTAACCCTAGACCTGCGAGTCTGAATTTGGGTTTGTACATAGTGTACACTGTTGCATTTTGCATTGTAACATATCAAATTGGAGCTTACATTGATGCTCATGGTGAGCTGGGTTTTGGTGCATTCCACGTGACAAGCTCATCTAAGTTTAGAGAGTGGACCCTTTTGTCCCATGGGAATCTGTGTAAGTGTATTCTTTGGTCAGACATTATCGACTGAGTCTGATCTGATTTGGTTTTGCTTTGTGAATTTTGTACAATTGTTGTAATTGAATAAACTGGAAAAGCTTTTTTCCCAATTCTGTGCGTTGAATTCTATGGATGCAATTTTGTAATTACTTTTCATTATCTGCTTGAATGCTTTCATTGTATTTCCGTTGTTCTGCTAACATTCCAAGGTAGGCGTAGTCTACGATGTGAGCTCGTCGCGACTCCACAAAGCAAGTTGAGTTTTCATTTGTAGTGCCATGGGGGTTCGACCTGCTGACCTCTCGACAGTCTAGAAAATTTATTGATGAGGGATCTAGGACAAGTGGTGAAGTACTATATGCAAGGAATGTCAATTTAGAAAATAGATAAGGATAAGTTTCAAGTCTCAATAATATTCTTCTTGTAGATCATAGGAGTTGGTACATATTGATTTTCGTAGACCTACCAAACAAAAAAAGTTGAATGGAGAAAGGTATTTCATGATTTTTATTGATGATTTTTCTAAGATGATATAGGATTACTTTCTTGAAAGATAAATCTGATGCTTTCAGTAGATCCAAGATTTTAAAATCAATGGTTGGGAATGAAATGAATGATAGAAACATAATTTTGAGGTTTGATAGAGGAGTTGAGTTCACTTCAAATGAGTTCAATGACTTTTTTGAAAAACATGGAATAAAGAGGCATCTATCTGCTTCTAGAACTCCTCAGCAAAATGGGGTAGTGGAAAGGGGAAATAGGACTATTCAAGAGATAGCAAGGACCATGCTAATGGAAGCAAATCTACCTGATGTTTATTGGAGAGAATTATTTCATACTGCAATATATATTTTGAACATAGGATTGTTAAAATTAAACAACACTAAGACTCATTAGGAGCTATGGTATGAAAGACCTACAACTATCAGGTATTTTAGAGTCTTTGGAAGAAAATGTTACATTAGAAGAGATGAATATGTTTTGTGGAATTTTGATTCAAGGAATGATGAAGGTATGTTTCTTTCATATTCATCTTAAATTAAAGAATACAGGTTTTACAATTAAAGACTGGGAAGAATAGTTGAAAGTAATAATGAGAAGGTTGATGAAGATCTACATCATAGTATGAATGAAATTAAGGATTGTGGATCTGATGCACCTCTTTTCTTAGAAGATGAAGAAAAAGAAGAAGTTTAAGAGAAAAAAGAAACAACAAAAAATATCAACAAGACTCCTGCAAAGTATGTTCAAAGAAATCATTCAGAAGATCAGAACATTGGAGATAAGAATGAAGGAGTGCTGACTAGGAGAAGGCTTGCAAAGACAAGTGAACAAGTGAACTTTTCTTTATTATCAAAGATAGAAACTAAAATTTTTGTTGATGCCAAGAAGGATGAAGGATGGATACAATAAATGGAAGAAGAATTGAATAAGATTGAGAAAAATCAAACTTGGGAACTGGTTCCAACGCTTGTAGACAAAAATGTGATAGGAGCTAAGTGGGTATTCAAGAATAAGTTGAATGAGGAAGGAGAAGTTGTATGAAACAAGGAAAGAATGGTTTGTAAATTCTATTCATAGGTGTAGACACATAGAAATTTCTTGAATGATATCATGACCTCAAATCAGATATACTAACACCATTTCATCCTAAAACCCATCCTCTTTTCGCTTAATTGATTAAATTAGCCTAGCTATTTAATTAATTATGTCATTTTCATCTATTAACCTATTTAATCTAATCAAGTTAATTCGCCCTCTTTCATGCTAACACTTCATCTTATTAAATTAGATAAATCAAATTATTTAATTTATATCGCTAATTCCTCTTATTTAATTAAATAACCCTAAGTTATTTAATTAAATATCACATTCCTTCCCCTTTTCATTAAATAAATTAATTATTTAATGAATACCCTAATTCCCCTAATTTGCATAGTTAAAACTTTATTTAATTATCAAATTACTAATAAATCTAATTCTCCCCACTTGCAAGGGAATATTCCTCCTTTGCACATTCCTCCAAAAGAAATATTCCTTCCCCTTTTGCACAGTAAAACTTTGTTTTAATTTGCTAAATATCTAATTTTCCTCACACATTAGAATATCTTAAAGAATATTATCTTTCTTCACTCATTTGAAAAAAGGATTACTCTCCCTCATAACAAACTTACAAGACTTCTTGTGCAAGTTTTTAATGTGTGCTTGTATATGAGCCCTTGATTCTTTCCTTGATCCATGTGATCATTGATTCTCATCCATTGATGAGAATCCATAATCCATGTTTCATCTTTCCTCCAATTTTGACCTTTGATTAACCTTTTTAATCTCAACCCTTCATTTCACATTTTTCCTCCTATAAATAGGTCACTATTTGAAGACAAATGGATCTATCTTTTACAAGAAAACTTATGTTGTTAAAATCACTTTCACTTGCACTCATAATTAGCACTTATTTAACATCTTTTTAGCTTAATTCACTTTCATCATTAGCTTATCTTCCATTAATGTCTTCCATGGTAACATAGATGCATCCTAATGGGCAAGGTCGTTGATGTCACAACTTGCATCATTTAATTAATTCTTTTATCGAACCGGGTGTGTCTCAGAGCAATATGCGATAAGGATAGTTGTCACAGATTCTTTTGGGGGGTTTGCACTATAAACAATGAATTCAGGTATCGTTTTTCCTACTTCAGGAGCTTTCAGGAGCTAAACTATAGTGACTGATTCCTAAGATTTAAATCTACTTTAACTTCTAATTTAAAATTCTACTAACTTAATTTTGACTTTATTGACTTCGATTTAGACCAATTCATGGAGACAATTAATGATTATTTTAATCCTTAATCTAAAACACAGAATTCCAAATTAATTCTATTTTTCTTTAAAAGAAATCCATAACTTAATTGCTGGAAAGTAAATGATAGTTTAAGAGCAGGAATAAATTGCAGGAAAATGATGATTATTCTAAAAAGAATAAAGACTAATCTCCATGAACAAATTCTGAACAGACTTCAACTCCATCTTTCCATAAATTCCTAACATTCTTTTAATGAAGCTTAAAAAACAAATATTAATTCTAACTAATTTGAACAACATCTACCTAATTTATATAAGAAACTTGTTCAACAATTATAATGGTTCAATTCAACATTTCTAATAAACAAATCTAAACATTCTAACTCTTCGATCTTAACCATAATAAACTTGAAACTTCAAAACGGAATTGTAAACAGAAGTGATTATCTAATCTTAACATTTACCAAGATAGAAGATGATTTTAACAATTGATCAATTCAAAATCAGTTTCTACTACAAATTTAATGAATCAGAAAATAATAGTACTTAACAAAAATACCATAAGATCGTTCCAAAGGTTGAGCAGGCCCTACTCTTCCTCAGGTAAGATCCTTCAACACAGTGAATTAATTAACTTATTGCTTCCTTTCTTATTGATCAAAAGTAAAACGTAGAACAAAGTATTGCTTGTGATTACAAAAATTCTAATTGCAAATTATCTAACTCCTAACTAAGACCGAAATGTGGATATTTATAAAATATCCTTATTAGCTTCTAACATGGCGTTAACAACCAAAACTTAAGGCAACCATCTACAAATTACAAAATGAAACTAAAAATAGAACTGAAGTTGACTATGGAGGACCATGCCAGAACTACGCCAGATTGGCGCTGGAAGTAAAAGTTCCTCAATTGACTATGAAGAAGTCGATTCAGATTTTGAGTGACTCATCATCCAACAGGGCCTATCTCTAGCATAGTCATTCCTTATGATTAGATAGAGAGTTTAACCGTCTCATCAATCTTTAAGATACCCTGTTAAAAACCCTTATGAAATGGACAACAATCATGGCAATAAAGATTAATGCAGCATAATCATCTCAGCCAAAGTCATCATAAAGTGACGCATTTAACATAAGCTATCACTTCCAAAATACCTGCTAATTTAGTTAAACATAAAGTAAAATAAGCAAATATGTTAATCTATTGTCTACAGCCAGTTATGTCAATTAACAATAAAAACAAGTCTTTTTAAACATAAAAAGCCTTAAATGAAAGTATTTTATATCTCCCATAATTTTCTCCCCAACTTGCTTTGGACCATGTCCTCATGGTTCATCATCTAGAATTATGGTGTTCTCTCTCTCTCTCTCTGTTTAGTGCCTCCATCCAAATACAGCAGTCAAAAACACCCTCTCTGTATTATTTTGACAATCTGGTATTAATTGCATAGCCATAGTTTCCTCTTAAGTTCTCAAACCACATCCTCATTACTGGAGCTGGTACATTTTTTGTTTCCTTTAGCTTTGGTGTTGGCATTATAATAATTGGCATTTTGAATCTCATGCCTATCTAGAATTCTTTCTACTGTTGGATTAGAGTGATGACATGTTTGACTCTGACTAAACTCCAACTGATATTATTCAGACTAATTGGATCCCTTCTCCTAACTGATTCTAGAATAAGCTGGTACCTTTCTTCACAGGACCGTAGTGCTAATGGGGGGAGTGTTGCTTCCACATTCTAGAATGATGCAATATCAAACAAATTTGAGACCTAGAGGGGATTAACATCATTTAACATGACAACTAATCTTACAACTTTGATATATAATTCAACATGTGGCTTTTCAGGTCTCATTGGCAATCCATATTTTCTTTGAGATTCTTTGTACATATTTATTCTATTTGACCAATCCACCTGGTTTTGCGTTAAAGAAACAAATGACCTAATCTGAAGCTCACCAACATATATATTCAACATTGTGTCATCATTATCCCCCATTAAAAACCCATGTTGGTAGAACTCACACATTAGATTTTGAATGTCAGGGTGACTGTTAAAGTAATCTTTAAGGAAATCATGATCTTCATTGTAACCCAAACTCCTTCCCATAATTAACTAATTTATTTTCCATTCTAAAAAAATTTCTCTAAGAAACAAAGAATATGTTACAAACGGTGTTCTCATGGAAAGCATGGCGGAACTGATTTCTACCACCCATTCAAGTCTTCTCTCAATCTCATTCTTTTCTTTTTCTAAATTTTGTATCTGCTCTTTTAACACTTTGTTTTCCTCCTTATATTTGAAAACTGACAAAGAACGGTATCGAGGCTGAACTTGAGTTGGTTGCATAGGTGGAGTGGAAGGAATATGAGGAATTTTGGAAGGTAATGCAAGCCTGCATGGACGAGCAGAGGAAGTAGAGGCTTCTTGTGCATAGAACCACATGGATTTCTTCTTTAATTCTTCTTCTTTCCGTTGCAACTCTTCCTTTAATTTTAAAATTTCCTTTGTACTTACTAATGCTTGCATATTGGCTTGTTGTAGGGCATCCTCTATTTTATTTAACTGTTCTTTAATCCTTGCCTCTTTTTGCTCAAATTGCCTTTCCATTGCTTGATTCTTGCAGACTAATTGTTGCAATTCTTCTTCTTTTCTTCTTAATTTTTCTTCAAAGAATTGCACATTTCTTCTTTCCCATTCTAATTCAGCCTCTAAGCGGGACATTTTCATTGTTCTCAGCAATTCCTCAATTTCTAATTCTTCTTTATTCAATTCTTTTGGGGTCCCTCTTCTTCAATTAAAGGCTCTTTCCCTTTCCTCTTCTCATGTTGTGGGGAAGGTATAGGGGATTTCACAGTCTCTTCTTGTTCAAATTCTTCAGAGGCCTCTTGCTCTTCAGATTGTGCGCCAAACTCTTAAGCAGAGTCGTAGACTTAAAAAATAGGGTTATCTTCAAGAGTCGGCATTGGGTTTTCAGGGGGACTTTGAGGTCTCTCAGGAGATTGTACAAGGGTACGGGTATCTTCATGTTTAGGGGATTTAACTGGGCTTCCAAAAATAGGGGTTTGAATTATAGGTGTCTCTTCAGGAGTGGACACTACAGTTTCAGTAGGTCTAGGGTTTTCCTCTTGGACTTCTTGTCTCCTTCTTTTTGACCTGGTACGGGTTACCCTAGATATCTCTGGCAATTTTATTTTTTCCCTTTTCTTGGAAGATTCTCCTTCCTCCATTTTTGTCTTTTTGGCTGAGGGTCCCCTTGTGGGTTTCCCTTTTTTCTTTCCTATAGGCACGGAAAAAAATTGTAACCATCCCTGCTTCCCAGTTTCTTTCTTTAAGAAATGGTATTTAATTATCAAATGTATCAACCCCTGGTATTTCATAGAAGATTCCCCCCTAGCTTTTACTCTCAAAATCATGGAAGAAACTTGTTGAAATAAGAATGCAAGAAAATTTATCCTAACTGAAGGTTTTTCCTGACCATACCTTAAATGTATTAAAAGTTGCATTCTCGAACCTAGTATTGTACCATACTGCCCATCGCAAGTGAAGAACTTCATAAGCCAAGTCGCAGTAGTCTTCCATGGCTCGACCAAACTATTATGAGCTATTCCACGCTGGTCTCCTTTCTGCATTTGTATCTCTATCTTTCTTTCTTGCTCTTGGTGAAATGCAACCACCAATTTCTCAAACTTAACTCAGCTTTTGTTAACTGGTTTTCCTTCATTTGGAATTCTAGAAATTTCACTTATAATTTTTGGTGTGACTTCTATTACTTCTCCCCTTACCCTGGTGACATTTACGTTGAAATTTGTCACAAATTCCCTAACCATTTTTGGTTGGAAGCCTTCATACTGCATCACAAAATTTAGCCACCCAACTTCTTCAAATAGTCTTCTGGTCTCAAAAAGTTGTGGAATATTTTTTTTCTTGATTTGGGAGCAGCCAATTTTGAAAATGACATAACATGCCATTAATAGCCTACATTTAATTCCTTACTGCTCCGAATGATTCGCACGCCACAACTTGAAACTTGCAATTCAATTCGCAAGGTTGGCGGCATTCATTACACATGTCATCATGTACTTGGGAGGATTTTTCAAAAGACAACTGAATCATGAAGAGATCTGTTGTCCTCGAATGACATCATCCATGTCACAACATTCCTTATTCTGACAATCTGCTACTTTTTGAAATGATTAAAAGTGGAATTATTATTATCATTTAATTAACATTGTGGCGGAGATGTCTAGATTCATAAATATTTACCTATTTTAAATTAGTCTAACTATTTTAGAAAATAATTTTGAAAACAATATTCACATTAAATGCACACCTTAATTTATTTTGAGCCTTTGAGTTCTTCAGGAGCCTTCAGGAGCTTGCAGAAGTTAACTTAGATAGACCGCCATTTCTGGTTTTCAGTCATCAAAAAAAAAAATTATTCTTTTTTATTTTTTTTCTTAAAAGTAAACCGCCATTTGTTGGTTTTCAATTTACTTCCATTTTTCTCAAGGTAAACTGCCAATTGTTGGTTTTCAATTTACCTTTTTTATTTGTGCCTTCTTCAAAGGTTCAAATATCTTCTCTCATGGAAGAGATATCTTCCATGAGAAAATTTTCAATTTTGTGTTGCACTTCATCCTGAAATTCCTCCTTTGTTGCTAGTAGTGCCTTCACCTCAACTCATTTTGTTGCATAATCGGTACAAATAAGGATATATCTCTAACCCCTAGAAGGTAGATCTATTGGTCCCAAAAAGTCGATGCCCCACTTTTCAAATGGTTCAAGGGCTATTTGTGACTGCATCGGCATCTCCATGGTTGTTGTAGGCTTCCCCATTCTTTGGCACTCATCACAGTGTCTAACAAAGAATGTTGCATCTTTTGTCATTGTTGGCCAAAAGTAGCCAACCCCCAAGATTTTGTGAACTGTTCTTACAATTGCAAAGTGTCCTCCTTCAGGTTCGTAATGGAAAGCATGCACTACATCATAAACTTCCAATTTTGTTACACATCTGCATAAAACATGGTCAGGACATAATTTAAATAGAAGACCATTAATCCATTGAAATCTGGAACTTTCACGGATTAACCTCTTTTTTTGCTTATCACTAAATTGACTTGGACATTTTCCTGTAACAAGGTAATTTTCCAAATCAGCAAACCATGGTGGATGAACTGATATAGTAAATAAGTGTTCATCTAGAAATGCATCATCCACTTGTTCTTGATTATCCTGTAAAACAATTCTGGAAAGAAAGTTAGTAACAACATTGTCCTTTCCAGGCTTATCAACAATAGTTACATCAAATTCTTGCAATAAAAGTAACCATCTGATAATGCGTCCACCTACCACTGCTTTATTCATTAGATATCTGATTGCAACATGGTCTGTATGTACGTAGATTTTATAGCCTATAAAATAATGTCTGAATTTATTTATTGCATATACCACAGCTAAAAATTCCTTTTCTGTTGTTGTGTAGTTTCTCTCAATAGGATTTAAGTTTTTGCTAACATAGTAAATTGCATGCATGGCATTGTTTTCATCTTGTTGTCCTACTACTGCACCAATGGCCAAATTAGATGCATTTGCATGTATGTGAAAAGGCTCTCCCCAAACTGGTCCTTTGATAATGGGTGAAGTTGTTAGAGTTATCTTAATTGTTTCAAAGGATTTCTTACAATCCTCTGTCCATACAAATTCTTCTTCCTTTTTGAGTAGGGTGAATAGCGGTGATGCTATTTTACTAAATCCTTCTATAAATCTTTTGTAATACCCTGCATTCCCAAGAAAACTTCTTACTCTAGTTTGGTTCTTTGGGATTTCAATGTTCCATATGATCTCAACTTTCTTGGGATCAACCTTTATCCCCTCTTTTGAGATGTGATGTCCCAGAATAATTCCCTCTGTCATCATAATGGAACTTTTCTCATGATGGAGTGATAACCTATGATCTTTGCAATGTTGTAAAACTTTTGCTAGGTTTTGTAATGCTTCATCATATGTTTTAGCATGGACAGTAAAGTCATCCATATAGATTTCTACACATAAAGTGGTGAAATATGCAAATATTGCAAGTACCGCTCTTTGAAATGTCGCAGGTGCATTTCATAGTCCAAATGGTAAGACTGTATATGCATACACACCCAAAGGATAGGTAAAGGTAGTTTTGTCTTGATCTTCAGGAGCTACTTGGATTTGGTTATATCCACTAAATCCATCAAGAAATGAGAAGTAGTTGCTGCTTGCTAGATTGTCTAGTACCTGGTCGATAAATGGCAATGGGAAATGGTCTTTTTTAGTGGCCTTGTTCAATTCTCTATAGTCTATGCAGACTCGCCATTTACCATTTTTCTTTGGAACTATAACCAGTGAAGAGACCCACTGACTATCAGATATTGGGTATATGAATCCCACGTTAAGCGGCTTCTCAATTTCTTTTTTTACAATGTCACGAAGAACAGGATTAATTCGCCTTTGTCCTTGTCTTATTGGTCTGGCATCTTCTATGTAGATGTGATGACTACAGATTGAAGGATGGATACCTCTCATATCAGTATATTCCCAAGCAAAATTTGCGGTGTGTTTTTCTATAATTTCTTTCAATTTTTCCTCTTGCGTTGGGGATAAGGTTGAATTGATATTATGGGGTTTATCTCCTGCGATTGTAATCTCCTTTATGTCCATTTTAGAATTTACTAATTCTTCAACAAGAGTATTCAGAGGACAACAATGTTGTTTATGTAATGTTGTTTGACAATTATCTTGTTCACTTTCTGAAGTTATCTCTTGTTCTTCACATTCCTAGATATGTTCGCTTATGGTTACCATTGCTAATTCCACAATACCATCACCTTTCGAATCTAAATCCTCATCCACCCAAAGTTGAGTGCTTTTTTGAAGTGATGGTTGTGCAGGTGGATAAAGTGACAATTCTTTTTGTTTTTTTCCATTAGTGATTATCATGCTTCCTAATCTACATTTTATTAAGGCTGCAACAGTAGCCAACCATGGTTTGCCTAATATGATTGGGTATCCAGAATCTTTCCTTCTAGCTTTGAGAACCAAAAAGTCGACTGGGTAATCCCATGTATCAATTGTGACCATGATTTCTTCTATAATACCTTCTGGTTTTGTAGTAGATTGATCAGCCAACTACAGAATAATTGTTGTTGGCTGAATTGTTGTCATTCCTAGCTTTTTGACTATATTAGATATAATGACATTTATGGCAGCTCCTAAGTCAATAAGGACATTGGTATTTCAATTCCATTTATACTCAGTGTTATGACAGGGCTACCAGGATCATTATATTTCTAGGGAAGCATTCTTCCTGATAACACATCAGTAAGTTTAGTTCCTACTTGAATTGTTGAAGGCATTTTCTTTTTCCTTCCTAGTGTCTTCATGCAAAGAGATTTTACTAACTAATTGATCTCTGGAATATCCTTGATTTCCTATAACAGAGGTATCTCTATGTTAAATTTTTTCAACTCTCTAAGAAGTTGTGAATTGATTACATTCATGTAGGGAGGGGAAGAGGTTTGAGGAATAGTTTTCTCTTCATGCAATCTCTCAGGATAGGGAGCTTGTTCGACAGTTTTTTCTTCTTCCTCTCTTTATGGAATTGCCTTGGATGGTGTAGTTTGCGCATTTCGACTTCGCAGCTAAATGTCATTAACATCTACCACATTTACATTTGGGTTGTTTGTATTAGTTTGTGCATTTTTTGGATTCAAAACTGGTTGAGCTAGCATTTGGGGTTGATTCACTTGATCATTGGAAGCATTAGGGGCATTAAGGGTCGGAGGTGTTTGTACCCATGGTCATTTTTGTCCCCGATTCTGCTTCCATGAGGATTGATTTGCTTGTCATTGTGGTTGTTGGTTAGACTACCACTGGGATTGGTTCCATTGGGGATTCATCCACTCTAGTTGCCCCCAATATGTAGGTTGGGGTTGTGGCTGATATTGTGGGGTCCACTAATTTTGGTTCTGCCATGGATTTTGATTCTAGTTTGATTGTGAACCATATTGTCTTGGATTTGTGTTATATCCTTGGTTTTGAGGTCTTTGGTCAATGTAATTGAGCTCTTTCTTGATTACTGGTGGTTTCTTGATATTGTTCTTTATTCCTTCCAAAAGTTTGCAAGAACTAGTTGGGTGTGGTTTTTCACAAATCTCACAAATTTCAACCTGATTTAATGGGCATTCCCTCAAAAGGTGTTTTCCCCTACATTTGGAACCATAAATTGACAAAGGTTCATTGGTCCTCTTTTCTCCTTGCATGTTAAGATGTAGTAGTAGATCAGTCTTCATGTTCTCCAATTCTTCCATTACTTCGGATACATCAGTGGTGTGAGTATTGTTCCTCCTAGAGTTTCAAGTCCCCACTCTAGTTCTAGAGTAGTTTCTACAGATATCCATAATGTCATCGAAGGAAAGCTTGTTAATGTCTCCCTTTCCCATCAAGTTCAAGGATTCTCTAGACTCATCTTCAATCCCTCTCAGGAAAATTATTTTGTTGATTTCGTCATCCAGCCCATTAGTGCACCTTTGATGTACAAATTGAAATCTATCAGCATAGTCGTCTAAACTTTCATCTTCTAATTGCTTTATGTGAAACAGTTCTTCCTTTCTATCTCTCACTTGATAGTAATCCTGGTATTTGTCCAAGAATTTGGTCTCCATCTGCTACCAAGCCCTAATCGTTCCTGACCCTAAACCCATAAACCATCTTAAAGCTGATTCTTTCAAAGTTGAGGGAAACAACTTCAACTTCTGATTATCAGTTGAATAATCACAGGTTTGGCATAATATTTTGAATTCAAACAAGAATTGATCAAGGTCTTCTATAGTTTTTCCCCTAAATGTTGGAAGAACTGAGGGTGAAATGTTTTTCATAGGGGGTTCATCAAGTTGTCTTTCAAGATTGATAGGATTTGAAAAGGTTCTATTTGTTGGTGGATGTACCAGTTGATCACCCATTTCTTCTCTTTGAATTGGATTTTTGTTCTCTTCTTGATTTTCAATGGGGTTTTCTTGATTAATTTCTTGATTTTCAATCTAGTATTGCTAGATATCCTCTTGATTAAAATCAAGATTTCTTCTAATGTCAATGTTTCATGGAAGAAACCTTCCTAGTTGGTCTGTGCTTCGTCTCATCCATAATTTCATATCTCTCTTCCCTATCAACACTAAGGCTTCACACTAAATAGCCAAATCATTTAAGTATCCTTGGCAATGGTGCCAAAAATGATGGGCAAGGTCGTTCATGTCACAACTTGCATCATTTAATTAATTCTTTTATCGAACCAGGTGTGTCTCAGAGCAATATGTGATAAGGATAGTTGTCACAAATTCTTTTGGGGGGTTTGCACTATAAACAATGACTTTAGGTATCATTTTTCCTACTTCAGGAGCTTTCAAGAGCTCTTGGGGGCTCTTCAGGAGCTTTCAGGAGCTAAACTATAGCGACTGATTCTTAAGATTTAATTCTACTTTAACTTCTAATTTAAAATTCTACTGACTTAATTCTTACTTTATTGACTTCAATTTAGACCAATTCATGGAGACAATTAATGATTACTTTAATCTGTAATCTAAAACACAGAATTTCAAATTAATTCTATTTTTCTTTAAAAGAAATCCATAACTTAATTGCTGGAAAGTAAATGCTATTTTAAGAGCAGGAATAAATTGCAAGAAAATGACGATTATTCTAAAAAGCATAAAGAATAATCTCCATGAACAGATTCCGAACAGACTTCAACTTCGTCTTTCCATAAATTCCTAACATTTTTTTAATGAAGCTTAACAAACAAATATTAATTCTAACTGATTTGAATGACATCTACCTAATTTATATAAGAAAATTGTTCAACAATTCTAATGGTTCAATTCAAAATTTCTTATAAATAAATCTAAACATTCTAACTATTCGATCTTAACCGTAATAAACTTGAAACTTTGAAACGGAATTGTAAACAAAAGTGATTATCTGATCTTAACATTTACCAAGATAGAAGATGATTTTAACGATTGATCAATTCAAAATCAGTTTCTACTACAGATTTAATGAATCAGAAAATAACAACACTTAACAAAAATACCATAAGATCGTTCCAAAGGTTGAGTGGGCCCTGCTCTTCCTCAGGTAAGATCCTTCAACATAGTGAATTAATTAACTTCTTGCTTCCTTTCTCATTGATCAAAAGTAAAACGCAGAACAAAGTATTGCTTGTGATTACAGAAATTCTAATTGCAAATTATCTAACTCCTAACTAAGACCGAAATGTGGATATTTATAAAATATCCTTATTAGCTTCTAACATGGCATTAACAGCGAAAACTTAAGGTGACCATCTACAGATTACAAAATGAAACTAAAAATAGAACTGAAGTTGACTATGGAGGACCATGCCAGAACTACGCCAAATTGGCGCTAGAAGTAAAAGTTCCTCAACCGACTATGAAGAAGTCGATTCAGATTTTGAGTGACTCATCATCCAACAGGGCCTATCTATGGCGTAGTCATTCCTTATTATTAGATAGAGAGTTTAACCGTCTCATCAATCTTTAAGATACCATGTTAAAAACCCTTATGAAAAGGACAACAATCATGGCAATAAAGATTAACGCAGCATAATCATCTCATCCAAAGTCGTCATAAAGAAACACATTTAACATAAGCTATCACTTCCAAAATACCCGCTAATTTAGTTAAACATAAATTAAAATAAGCAAATATGTTAATATATTGCCTACCGCCAGTTATGCCAATTAACAATAAAAACAAGTCTTTTTAAACATAAAAATCCTTAAATGAAAGTATTTTATATCTCCCATCACATCCATTTAGCTTATTTGGTAATTAGGGTTTCAATATTTTTAGCTTAAAATCCATTTAGATTAGCTTTGTACTCACCCATATCAATCATCTTACCATAAATCATGTTAAAGTAGATTGCATCATGTTAATCTAGCTTTAAATCATTTTTCATACACATCTATCATCAGTTTCATCAATTATTTTCAATAGAATCAATTGAAATAGGTTCATTTATCCATGAGATTGGGAAAGGGTCATCATTCCACATCAATGTGACACCACTCCCCCAATAAGATAAGTTTCAATGGATTAGAATAGGTGTTTATGAAGCTTTCATATTTTAATATGCTATTTTTAATGGATGCCTAGTTTAGTTTTGTATTGAATGATCTTATTGTACTGATGTTTAGTGTCTTTAATACACTTCAAATCCTCATGGATAAAGTTTAGTATGCTCGTACTAATCTGTTGGTCACATTTTGGTGTTAGAAGGAGGGCATGAACTAACTAATCTGACGAATTTCTAGTTAAATCTTTGTTTTTCTTGTGTTTTCAAGTCCAGTGATGCTGATTATCCATTGGTGCATTTGATGGTGTGTCACTCTACAGTGATGCACATGTGATTTCACTTTATCAACGCATAATTAAAATGGCGACGTATAATTAATTTTGTCACCACATTTTAATATAGCGATGCTAAATTGTTTTTTAATGCAGAATGAATTTTTCTTTAGTGATGCAATTGATATGGCGATGCAATTGACCTCCCTATTTACTGTAGAGGGTCACTATCAATTTTTCAATATAGGGACACATCCTATACAGTGACGCTATTGATGAATTTCAGCCACACAATTGATTTCAACATCGCGAATTACTGGTAAACATAACAAAACTTGACTTTTTGACATGTGTTTGAAGTTTTTGGATTTATTTGATCACTAACATGTCTCTGACTTCTTGTTTTTCCTTTTTAGACTAATTGGTTTTACAGGTTTGGACGATAAAATTTGAAGTGAAGGAGCATTTGTCATTAATTGTATAATTGTAACATGTGTTTCAACACTCATGGGGCAATTATAACCAATTTATGACGCTTTCATTTCACATTTTAGGACCAAAATAGATTTCTTTTGGGCTTAAAATGAATGTTCAAATTGGCTAAAATTGAACCATCACATCATTTTTATTGTTGGATTAAAATTGAACAACACAACTTTCACACTTCAAATTGGTGTTTAAAATGAACTCAATTTTCTATGATGGATTAAAATGAACATGTGTCTAAATTTTTTGAGTATGCTTTTCATGCATATCCAATCCCCTTGTGCTTCGTGTGATCTTGGGTGAAGAGAAACACACAAGTTTACTTTTTTTCTTGGAAGCACTTATCCTCTCCCCTCACACCTCATGGCAATCTTGGGTGAGGAACATAATTTTACACTTCAAACATGTGTTACCTTTAGAGGGCCTACCTTCCAACTTGTGAGAGGGAATGACCCAAGCGGTGCTTTCATTTTGGTTTGCTATATAAATAATCAATTACATGACTAAAGTCATTAACCGACTAGTTGTGGTTGCCCCATATTGACGAATGTCTCCCTTAGTATCCTTGTGATGCATTAAAACCCTTAAATTTTTCTAAGGGTTGGGAATCCTTTTAATTGAGTGAATCACTACATGTATGGCACTAGTTTATCCCAAATATGGTCATTAAAATCCTTGTTTGTAGTGGCTAACCAGTTCCAAATCCAAAAACATATTTCAAAGTAGTGCATGGGAGAAGCATAGTTCCAAAAAGTTAATTACCATTTCTGGTTTTTTATCAAGGCAATAAAGCAAATGGGGAAGGGACTCCTTTGCTCGACATGTCAAGACGTTACATTTCCTTGACATAGCCTATTTTTCCACTTCATCTTCATGGTTTAATCATCTCTTCCAATGATGGTAAGCCTACTGAGAAATACGTACCCGCTCTATCTAGGACTGTAAATTCTTGTGAACCAGTTTAACATTTGCTTGGTTCCAAAACAATTGCAAATAAACATCAACGAGTCTTTTCAAAATTTCAAACCCTTTGGTCTAAGTATGGATACCCTTTGAAAAAACCTTGATATTTATGCTTGTCTTAAGGATTTATTCTTAGAGACTTCTAAATATTTTGGTTTACATCTCAATCCATACTTCCCAAAGTTAACCTAGGTAACTATTCCCTTAACTTCATCTTTTTCACAAAATGGACCTTGTGAAATTTATGATGTTTTTGAAATAGACATTTAGTTTGAACCTAATCAAGACAAGTTTTTGTGGTAAAAAGAAACTCATTTAAGCAAGATAAATTGAAAAATTGAACCCCACATGACCACTTGGCATCTAATCGCTCTAGTTGAACAACCTAACGTTATGCCCACTATCATTCAACCAAATTTTGAACTAATTGAAGGAGAACAAATTGATATAATTAGTAGTTTGAGAAGCTTCACTTTTGAAACAAAAGAAACACCCATCCAATGGAGAAACGTGGCATGCATCTTAGACAAACAAGAGGAACAAGCCGATATTGTGGCCAAACAACCCATATTACTACCTCTCGTGTGGCAATAAATATCCTCTTTTCCATAATCTTAGACTTCTCTAAATTATCTCTCACAAAATCAAAATCCCCAAGAGAAGGTCTACATGTCATCACTTAAAACTTAGGCATCATAGTCCAAAAGTTGTCAAACAATACCTTGTGGCTCTCTACCAAAACAAGAACCGATTGGTAAGGAATTTTAAAGATGTTTTTCAATGAATAATCCAGACGTGTATGCTCAATATCAAACCCTCATTTAAGTCAAACATTGGTATTTTTCACAAACCTGGGATCATCTTAAATGATCTCATGTAAAATAAAAATCCCCAAGAGAAGATCTACATGCCACAATTTCAAACTTAGACATCATAGTGCAAAGTACATTTGGAAATAGGTCTTAAGAAATCACTGCAACCGAGATAGATCAATAAGGAGACATTTTCTACACTATTTCATGAACGAACCAGATCTACACATTTCACAAGAACATCTCCTTGATCATTGGGTCTTTAGGATTTGAAAACTTTAGAGGTCTAGCATGTTTCTCACCACCTTGGTCCTATCAAACAAAGGTTCACTCTAGGTCAACATTGGGTCAAACATTTCATCCACCCTTTCATCAAAACTCATCCTTCACTTCACCAAGCTTTGTAAAAATTTTGAATACACCAACACTTTGGACTTAGACATCTACCAACCCAAATCCTAACTTAGCTACTTTGCATGTGAAATGAACCATTTCCCAAGCACCTGGTTAAGTTAGCTATCATCTTTGGACTAGTTTATCTTGAAGGTCATGATTCTACCCTAAAGATTCACAAGTTCATAAACATCTTTTATCCAAACATTAAAACATCAAACTTTAGTCAAAATGGTTGTCCCAAAACGTTTGCAAAGATCACTCCCCACATTATCCACATTTTCATCTCCCATTATCATCATTGCTCCAAAAAGACGTAGAGTGTTCCTTTTACCTAGATTCGAGTCAACTAGAGAGTTCAAACATTACAAATCTCAACACAACTCTCCGATAGGTGGCCCAAAATTTATGGTAAAGACAAGATCACAACACAAGAGAATCATGGAGAAAACCAAAGTCACATTCACCTCAAGTGATCCTAATCGTCAAGAATTTGATCCAAGAAGTCAACCTACCCCATCACAACAACCCTAGTCTCCATCATGGCCATATGAGATAGAAGACATTACAAACAACCCATTTGAACTTACTAGGGAGGAAATCATGGAACATCAAGCCTTAGAAATCATAGCCCTAATTTCCCTATCTTTTGTTTTGTAATCATTTACACAAGTCTTGACTTCATCCACCATTCAAACAACTCCTTCGTTAGGGCTAAATCAAACACCCATTCCAAGTCTTGCAACTAGTCATGCTAAGGACTTTGGCAATACTCTTCCATTTGAAAGTAACATGCTTGTGGGTACTCTAAATACCAATCCACCTCAAACCACCACTTGGACACCTACCTTTGGTGTTCCCCCCATTCCTGAACACCCCTTGCATCAAAATAAACCACTTACACTTCATGAATCCACAACAACCTCAACATATTGAGGTCACCCATCTTTAGACATTCCTACAAGTACCACAAGTGTGCCCAACATCATGCAAGGAAGTATAGGCTAAGTTTCTCAAATAGATCAATAAGGGAATGCCTACAATGATTCATATTTGATGTGCCTCTTTCCACAAAGCTTAACAAGTCCAACTATCAATTCATTTTCTCAATTTCCTCCAGGTATCAAAACATTTCAAGAAATCATCGATAAATTCATAGATCACTTCTCCTTTAACCTTGACATGGACATAAGCTTAGAAGAGTTGTATATTCTCAAACAAAACAGAGGAGAATCCTTCACCAATTTCTTACAATGATGGAGGCAAAGAGCTAGTAAGAGTAAGTGGCCAATTCCTGACGAACAACAAGTGGGGATCATCATATCAAATTTAGATCCAAATCTATCCTTCCACTTCAAAATGCAGTGCATTACCTCTAATGATGAGCTTGTCCCTAGAGCCCTTAACATTGAGAGAGCTCTAATCTCACAAGGAAATACTCAATCCTACAAAGACAACCGCCCATCAACCAGTTCAAACAAAAAGCCTCGTGTTTGGGCTAAGAACAAGAACGTGACAAATGATGGTGTGGTAGATGATAAGGTGGTCCTAAGTGATCCTAGGCCAAACAACAATCAAATAGACAAAATTCAACCAACTGTGCAACAAATAACACCACATCAAAACAATTAGATCAATAACACCGAAACACAACAAAGATGAACCCCTAACAACAACAACTATCCAAAACACAATTACACACAGTTGTCAAAACCTATTGAAACCATCATGAATAAATTGGTAGAGTCAAACCTGATAACGCTTCCCAATTTTGAAAACTGCCAAGAACCATAGGATAAACCACCCTGGTACAAAAAAAAAGACCTTTGTGACTTTCACAAAATCAAAGGACACAAAACATCAAACTGCATGAGGCTCAAAAATATTATCCAACATCTTATAGAGAGAGAAGCCATATCTGTTGAGGTACTACCCAATAACCAAGATCTTAAGATATACAAGAACCCCATGCTAGATCATAGCAAAGGAAACAACACAAGAAAAGCTAAGGATTACACAAACGTGCAGCATACCTATTCCAATATATTCACTTCCTATGATAGTGTTGTCATCATTGTCACCATCAAAGGGCCTAGTGTGGAGTATGGAGTCACCACACGATGTGGAAAAGTCCCAATTCAAGGAGTTCCATCTCTATCTAGGGCACAACCTACTTTGCCAACATCAAATCCTAGCAAGTACAATCTCCTAGATCAACTTAAGAAGACCCTCGTGTAGATTTCTATCTTGGAACTATTAAGGCTATCCCCCACCCATAAGGAGATCTTAGAGGAGGCTTTATCTTCATCGTCCATCCCCAAGGATATTGATATGGAAAAATTTCAAGCTATGGTAGGGCATATCACTAATCATCTAGTCACCTTCTCGAAACAAGATCTACCATCACAACCATCTCATAACTGTGCTTTACACCATGAGGTCATTATTCATAAGAACAAGGTTAAAAGAGTCTTAGTAGATGGAGGTGTTGGTATGAACATTTGCACCCTTTAATTGATTAAAAAATTGGGCTATTCTAAGGATACTATTGAGAAAGCAAAGAGTACCACCATCAGAGCATATGATGATCAAGAGCAGGTATCACAAGGCATCATTGCATGACCCATCCAAGTGGGACCTATCGTTGCAAAGACCACATGCCAATTGCTAGACCTTGATCTCCCCTAAAATAACTTGCTTGGTCAACCATGGATCCATGCCCTAAAATTTTTAGCTTCAACCTATCATCAATGTAAAGTTTCCTTTTGAAGGCAAAGAAGTTACCATCCATGGAGATCCTAAGCCTTTTTACAACTGCAAGAACCTTGAGGCCAAGTTTTACAAAATACCTCATATCCCTAAAAATGATGAAGGGCCTACACCATCCTCCTCATTTCTTGACCCAACATCCCTTACATCTACTTTAGGAACGAAAACACCCATTGTGCAGAACATTCACAATATCAAAGCAGTGATCCAAGATGATTTTTGTGGAAACTATAAAATAATTAAGGACACTTTTGTGTTGGGAGAGCTACCACTTTCTCCCAAATCTCATGGGAAACCTACATCTAGCAACGAAGTTACCGAAACAATCAAGATGGAAGCTACCACCTTCACCAAGTCGGGGGATTTGAACAAAGAAGATGTTAATGAGGTGGATTTCTCTGAACTCCTCTATCAAGATGAAAGACATGTCCCTATCCCTCCAATGGAAGATGACAACAAAGGCTTGCAACTAACAAAGGGATGGGGATATAACAAAAATGAGAAAATAGGACAAAATAACAATGGTTTGCTAGAATCTATCATTCCTAAGAAATTCCCAAAGAATCTCGGCTTAGGATGTACTACTAGCAAGGTTACCCTTATTGGCAAAGGTACTTCCACTAAACGGGTTGAGGCTTCCTCTTGGTTACCAACATCGCGTGATACTACCCTAGATGACTTCCCCCTTGATGTTGCTGACCTATTTAAGAATAACTCCCTTTTCATGATATCCACAACATCCTTCACCCTGAGTGATCAACCAAATGAAATACACCTAGTATGCCCACAACTCATTGACTTGGACCAACGAAGACCACCGATTCTAGATTTATTTGAAAACACGATGAAGCGATCTCAGAATTCATGGGACTTCATGACAACTTACCATGGGTAGATCAAAAAGAAATTTTTGACATAGAGCTAGACATAGGGGCATACTACAGGTAGACGATTGAATCCTCCAGTCACAAAATGGACAATATGCAACTAACATGTAGATCTTAGAGTGAAAACCACACTGTGGTACTTTTTGATCCTAAAATAGTAAAAATAAAGGATACATCTGAAGGTGAAAACCTCTCTTAGGTGCTCAAGGATGAGGGATTCAATCTCCCCCTTATTGCAATGCATCCAAAGAAGTCAGTAGTTCTAGCAGGTAAGGACACTCCTATCAATGTGGGAACAAAAGAAGCACCCAAGATCACTTTCCATGTTGAATCCTTGTTGGATGAAGAATAGAAAAACCTAGAAATGTTCTTGAAAGAGTAGAGAGATAATTTTGCATGGTCATACACAAAAATGCTAGGGATCGATCTAGAAGTAGTTGTGCATCATTTAGCAGTCCATCCTAAAGTCAAACTAGTGAAGCAAAAACTAAGAAAAATGCACCCTTATATAGCACTCTTGGTGAAACTTGAGTTACAAAAGCTTCTTGACATTGGATTTATCTAACCAATAGATTATCCTAAGTGGGTTTCAAACATGGTACTAGTCTCCAAACCCACTAGGGGCATCAAAATATGCACAAATTTTAGAGACTTAAACAAGGCATGCCCGAAGGATTTTCCCTCTTTCTAACATCAACCTCATCATGGATTTAACAGCAGGGCATGAAATGCTTTCACTCATGGATGGTTTTTCAAGCTACAATCAAATCATGATCGCCAAGGAGGATCAACATAAAATTGCATTCACTTGTCTATGGGGAACATATTGTTGGAACGTCATGCCATTTGGGCTAAAGAACGCAAGAGAAACCTATCAAAGAGCAATGACCCTCATCTTTCATGACATGATCCACAAAATAGTCAAAGACTATGTGGATGATATCTTGGAAAAAAAAAAGAAAAGGAGTGAACACATAGAAGTCTTGGGACCCATCTTCAAAAAACTCAAAGAGTACAAAGTACGACTGAATCCAAAAAAGTGTCTTTGGGGTTACATCAAGAAAGCGTCTTGGCTATATTGTCTCATAGAGAGGGATAGAAATTGATCTAGCAAAAGTAAAAGCCATCCTCGACATGGAACCACTGGAAACATTGAAAAAATTGAGATGGTTACAAGGAAGGTTGTAGTCCATTTGAAGGTTCATAGCATAGCTATCAAACAAAATTCACCCTTTTTCGCATCTTCTCCATAAAGGAATAACTTACAAGTGGGTTAAGAAGTGTGATAAATCTTTCTAGTAGATTAAGGACTACCTATTGAAACCTCCAGTAGTCATGCCGCCAATATCAAACAAACCATTAATCCTATATATATCAGCAACATCAATGGCACTAGGTGCTCTTCTAGCACAACATGATAAAAATGGAAAGGAAAGAGCTATCTATTACATCAGCAGGACCTTGGTGGGATATGAAGTGAACTATTCATCCATTGAGAAAGCATGCTTAGTAGTGGTTTTTGCTTCACAATATTTTAGACATTACATGTTGTCACATCAAATCAAACTTATTACAAAGATTGACCCATTGAAATACTTGTTATCCAAAGAAACTCTCATTGGGAGAATGGAAAAATGGGTGATGATCTTGATGGAATTTGACATAAAGTATGTGGAGCGCAAGGAAATCAAAGGACAAGTGATCACAGACCAACTGGCAGAAGCACCAATCTATGCAGAGAAACCTTTGATATCTGAATTTCTTGATGAATTAGTGTTCCTTGTTAATCTAGCAAATCAATGGAAAATGTATTTTGATGGATCATTCACCCAACATGGATCAGGGGTGAGTATTCTTTTTATCACCCCTCAAGGTGATTGCATCCCAAATTCATAGAAACTATAATTTCCATGTACTAAAAATTTTTTTGAGTACGAAGCCCTAATCATAGGTCTAAGGATAGCAGTTCAATGGCAGATACAAGATTTGAAAGTCTATGAAGACTCACAACTGGTTATCAACCAAGTCAATGATGACTACCAAACTAAGCATGACAAGCTTACTCCTTACAAAAAGATGGTAGAGGGTCTCAAGGAAATTTGCATACATCCAAATTTTGAGAAGATTACTTGCATGAACAATTGAGCAGCAGATGCTATAGCAATAATTGGATCATTGTTAGACATGTTGCACAATGTCCTACAATGTGAATTCTTGGTAGAAATTCTCATACCAACTTTTGAAATCATTGAATCTGAATTCGCGTGTGTCATTGTTGGTCCTAGATCCCCATGGTATCATGAAATATTCACCTACCTTAGTAGTGGAACCCTCCCATTCGATATCACCTCCAACCTTAAGAAGGCCTTTGTTAAAAAGGCATCCTGATTCATGATCCTAGTTGATACCTTATACCACTGAAGCATCGAAGGGACATTACTATGATGTCTTAACCAAGAGGAAGCCCTGACTACTTTAATAGAAGTACACGATGGCACATGTGGTTCCCATTCTAGTGGTATGACTCTAGCTAAGAAATTATTGGGGACGAGGTACTACAAACCAACTATGGAAAGAGAAGCACATTAGTATGTGTAGAAGTGTGTCCAGTATCAATAGCATGTAGATCTTATTCATGCTCCAACTCAGGAGTTGCAACCAATGGTCACACCTTAGCCTTTCTCACAGTGGGGGCTTGATCTCATAAGAAAAATCACTCCAACCTCATCTAATGGCCACAAGTTTATCATAACAACCATTGAGTACTTTACCAAGTGGGTGGAAGCCATTCCTATGACCTACATAATGGGGAAGCAAATTGCTAAGTTTATCCTAAATTATCCCATCTCTCATTATGGTGTTCTACAAACCCTTATCTCGGGCAATGGAACACCCTTCAAGAATCAAGATGCAAAAGAGCTATATCAAAGATTTAACATCCAACATTGATTCTCTACCCCATATTACCCCCAGGGAAATGGTCAAGATGAGGCTATAAACAAGACCATTTTTAAAATCCTAAAGAAAATGGACAATGAAGCTGGCCATGATTAACATCTACAGTTAAATCCCGCCCTCTAGGCTTATCTAACCAGTATACATACACCCATAGGTGCAACCCTGCTCTCCTTGGTCTACGGATCAGAAGCCATCTTTCCTATTGAGGTTGAGCTTCCATTAGTGTGAGTGTCACTGCAGAATCTGATCACTGATGAAGAGTACAAAGTATCTCAGCTAAATGAGCTAGAATTCTTGGATGAGTGTCACCTTGATGCCCTTAATCACTTGCAAGCATATCAAAACCAACTGAAGAAAAGCTATAACAAGAAGATCAAGTGCCAGTCTTTCTAGGTAGGGGATCTTGATCTCAAGAAGAATCAAAAAAATCTTCCAGATCAGGATAGTAAAGGAAATTTTGAGCCTAACTGGTTAGGTCACTTTTTCATCACAAAAAGCTATGGATCAGGAGCATATCAATTGTCAATGCCTAAAGGTCAACCCTTGCAGGAACTAACCAATAGTTTTCATATTAAAAAAAATTATGCCTAGGATTGAAGGGTGTAAATTTGAAAATACAAAAAACTCAAAAAATGATTAAAATCCAAAAAAAAAATGGATTGAAAAAAGTAAAGAAAAAAATCGTCCTCTAGTGAAAACCACTTCGGTGGCACTTTGGGAAAGTACCTTGGTGAAAACCTAGAAAATAGGCACCTTGCATAAGTAAAGCACCTCCATCTATTATTTGGATCTTTATCCCATCATTCTTTGCATCACATCCATCCATTGCATCATCCATCCTATTTATTTCATCACCCATCCATGTCCATATCATAGTTTGATATTGTGAAGTATTGTATCCCCTCTAGTATTGCTTGGCATATTCCTAAGATCATCTTGTCCTACCTATATTGAGGTAGTCTACTGCATAACACTGGGGGCAATTCATTATGGATCAGATCAAGTTCTTGTATATCTTAAGGTTATTTGGAAATATCATCAAAAATCCTAAAAGCATTCATAAAATCTCATCAAAATCGAAAAACATTTGCAAAATCATGTACAACTAAAATACAAAAACATTCACAAAATTGTAGTCAAAATCACTAAAAAGGTCAAAACATCAAAAAAACCAAAAATAGTACCTTGTCGAACTACAGGTCTCTCAGCTTGAACATAGGCAAGGCCATCATTAATGTGCCCTCGAGACACCCTAGGTCAGTCTTTAGGAGTTCTTCATAATAAACTGATATTCCATCAATTGTTAATATCTCATCTTCAAATAAGTTGAATCAGTCAAACTACGTGGTCTCTGCTTGTATAACATAGGAAAGGCTTATCTTTGATCAGCCCTCGAGGCCCCTAGGATAGTCTTTTAGGTTAGGTTCTTGGTCAGAAAACTTAGAAAATACTTTCGAACTATGGGTCTCTAAGCTTGAATGTAGGCAAGGCCATCACTGATGTTCCCCCGAGACACCCTAGGTCAGTCTTTAGGAGTCCATCATAATAAATTGACATTCCATCAATTGTTAGTATCTCATCTTCAAATAAGTCAAGTTAGTCGAACTATGTGGTCTCTACATGTAGGAAATAGGAAAGGCTTATCTTTGATTAGCCCCAAGGCCCCTAGGATAGTCTTTTAGGTTAGGTTCTTGGTCGAAACTTAGAAAATCCCTAAACATACAAATATCAGGAAACCCATAATCATTTGAAAACTCTTGGAAAATCCTAAACATTCAAATATCAAAAAACCTCTAAACATTTGAAAAATCTTGAAAAACCCCAAATATTCAAATATCTTAGAAAAAACCCCTAAACAACCTCAAATAATTGAAAACTAAAAACATTCACATAAACTTTCAAAAAGATCAAAGTCAGCCTCAAAACATTTTCAAAATACCAAAAACATTGAAATATTCTAGAAAATCCAAAACCACCCATCTCATCTTGCTTTCACCCGCAATAAACCTTCACCCATGATAAAACACTCATCACCTTCAACCTTTGGTAAAAGAAATAGAAAGAAAGTATTGCAAGTCATAAAGTGAGAACCTAACTGTTGAAATCTAAAGTCTAAATCATAATTAAGTGAGTCAGTGGAGTTTGTATCAATGGCTTATCAAACACCTCATCCTAATCAAAACACCTGATCAACATGTCCTATGATGCATCCTTCCTACAATGGACATCAGCACCAAAAATCACCTTAGCTATATTTAAATTGGCAAGAGATATAGATAACACTGAATTCTTGTCTTTGATCTTTTCTTATGATTTATCTTATTGACCCATTCCAAGGACCTCTCAATGATGTATATCAAAATGACTTATAGATAAGGAATGGGTCATCGATCTTTATCTTTCATTTGTTATTCTTGTGGGTATTCTTGTAAAATAATCTTGGCGCATACTTGCTTACTTGTGTGTAGGGAGGTTGTTTGGAGTAGATTTTTTACTATTGTGTGCTTTGGTTTGATATATTCTAAGATTCTAAACTACATTCTGACGAGGTTCCTGTATGTCAAGGTGTGAACAAGAACTATCCTATCTATCTACAGAGTCAAAGTCCATTACACTAGATACAATGCCATCTTGGTTATCAATACCATGATGCATTGTGTCTGTGTTATATCAAAAATAAGGAATGACAAAAAATATCAATCCCAAGATATGAGCAAATCATCATCATCATCATCTCACTCGTCACCATCTCTAATAAAGTCTCGTGGATTAAAGACTTGTTGGACTTTTTGGATCAATCATCAAAATCAATGGTCAAATATTCATTTTATTCTTCTATCTTCTTTCCACGCTAACCTAGTATCATGACAGTCAACAAAAACATCATCAATGCATTCATCTTGCATCCACAAATCATCAGCATTGTATACATCTTGCATCATCATAGCATATCATAATACGGAAAAACATATTTCACTACAACATCATTATCATTTAAGTTTTGATGAATAATATATATTTGTTATTCTAAGCATCTTAAATATTGCATTATCATAGTATAAAAAAATGTTGCATTATCATAGCATAAATACAAACATCTGCATAAGCATACATATCACGAACATTCATATACATCCATATGCATACATCATCATCTCATAAATTACATAGAAAAGCACACAAAAATAAATGCATCCATATCCATTGCATTACATTACATAACATCACATATCATAAACATTCCATCATCACATATAACATAAACATAAATAAAAGAAGCACATCACATCATATCACATCATATGCATTCATACATACATGAGCATGGAATAAAAATAACATCACATCATCGAATCCAAATCATCTCATATATATATATATATATCAAAAAATGGTGACTATCATGATACAATATCTGAATTAGTGTTTGTATATCAATCAAAAGTACAATATCCATGAGGCTATCAAAAAAGAGCCCATGAATGTGTATCTATTCAAATAATCAGGAAAACAATAAAAAAGTGTTTATACAAGCAAGCTAGCCTTGGCGGCTGCTTGACTCACCCCTAACTAGTGGCTAATCCTCAGCTCTAGATGGTGCTCCACTCTGCTATGAAAAATCAAGCTATCTCATCACTTGAGGAACATCACGATGATAGTGCAGGCAGTAATATGCAGCCTCGATAACTTCCTTTATGTACAATCGAGCAAATACAGTCATGCTCTATGATGCAGCTGCCACTACCTCCAATTATTGTGTTCGCCCAATCTCTTGGGCTAGCTATATATCTAGTTGTTGCCTCAACTGGACCTCATGATTTCTTTGTGCAGTCATGGCCTGTAGTTGTTGCTACAGCTGATCCCGCTCAGCCTATAGCTAATCCTTCTCTACTCTAAGGGCTAAAATCTACCCATCTCATGGATCTGGCTACTGTGGAGGTGGAGGAGGGGGTAGTGCCCCCAGAACCTATCCATCATGACTGACCTACCACCCTAGAACCTATGCTTGATCTGGCTACTTCTGGTGCTCATCACCTAGCACCTAGACCATGTCCTTCTCCTGATCCTGGCCTCTACCTCATCCACCATACTTTCCTTTGTCTCGGCTACCATCTTAGCCTCAACCCCTACCTCTATCTCTACCTCTAGGGTACACCCCCACTAGATTTTTCATTCGCATCGATGGCCTATACCACGCATCATAGGTGGGAGTCATGCCTGCATCTAGAAGTCCCTGATCATATACCCATGGCTATGGGATGAGTTGTCTTAAATCATTGATCACCACCATGGGATCAATAGGGGCTCCCCATTGTGCCTCTCTCTAAGCTCTAGAAAAAATGGCAATAGAATAATCTCCTAGCACATCTTGTACCTCCCCAAATTGTCAAGCAACATGGTCTGGGAGGTATCACTCAATAATCATGTGCTCTCTACCCTGCATATATCAGGTTTGATGAGCAAAATCCAGCCACTGTTGATCATCATATGGCCATGGATGTTGTAACCATGGCCTACGTCTGAGCACCATCATGTCATCAATGACATGATGTGAATATGGAAAACTTGTGGAGCTCATGTGTGGCAATGTCATCGGCACCCTATATTTAAAAATGACAAGATCATTCTCATGGGTATCTACAAGAACAACCAAGGGCCTCAACATTACAATGTGCTTGTATGCCCATATATGAAGCAGAGTCGCACTTGCTCTGATGCTCCTACCCTCTTGGTAGATGGCCTCGTTCATATCATGGTACAAGGAGGCAAGGAGAACTGAACCCCAGGCATACATAATGTCCCTTCGGATCATACTCTCCCATGCTAAACCCCATTTGGGACTAAAACCTCTACCCCATTGGTCTGGAGCAACAATTCCACAAATCAAAGTTGCAATAAACAATCTAAATGTATCCACCTGACCACGGTAAAAATCTAGATCAATTTGAGATTTGATCAAAACAATCAACCATTTGTGTAGAAGGGAGAGACATCCATCTCTCCCAGCATTTGAGTCATAAATGACATGCTCTCCCCAGATAGGCAATCATAAAATGTGCCACACATCCTCCAATGTGATGGCCACCTCTCTAGTGGGAAAGTGAAATGAAGAGGTCTTGTTGTGCCACCTCTTGACTAATGTCGTCATCATAGCGAGATGGGTCCTGATCTCGGGTAAGAAAGCGAAAAATCATAACCCTAGCCTCCTGATCCACTCCACCCCTAGGTCATTAAAATCTCTCACAACTGCTAAAATGTCAGATCGGTGCCCCCATGACATCAATCGGGGAGGATCCTCCTACACGCATCATGCACACAACGTCAATTTGCCAAAAAAATTCAAAAAAATTGATCAAAATTTAAGACTTTGCATCCAAAACATTAAATGCATCACTGAAATTAGTAGCATCATTGATTTTTGGGTGCGTCGCTATATCAATTTCAGGGGTGCGTCACCAACTTGGCAATGCACGTCGCTATGCTCAATAGCAAATCAACATTATGGGGCATCACTATATCAATATACCGGGGTGCATCACTATTTACAAGGTGCATCACCCACCACTTTTGTGCAACGTTGAACTTAAAATGCCCATGTGTCGCTATATTACCCCCGCAACCCCCAAATCAAATGCATCGCTGAATAAAAAATTTGGGTGTGCTACTAAACAGAGGGTGTGTCACTATAAAATCAATAACGACACTTTCAATGCTTCAAATGCATCGCTATATAGTGACACACCTAGAGACCTAACTTTGACCCCGTATTAAATGCACCTAAAAGTGAAAATTGAGAGAACCACTAACTCATTTGACTACAAAATCCAATGAAAATTTCCAATGAAAGATGTATAATTTGATGTATTATCAGGTACTTGTGATATTTAATGTGTAATTTTCAATTTTTTAAAATTTTATTCCCGACGTTCGTCAAAATTTCAATGAACCTGAGTTTTCGTCAAAATTTTGATGAACATGCAAAATCAAATTGTGGCCGACATAAATAAAAGTGAGTTCACCTATTTATTGCGATAGTGTTTTTCTATTCTTGTGAATTTTCTCTTCTTGCGAATTTGCTATACTTGCAACAATTTGTGGAGAACTAAGGACGATTTTCTTGGGAAAAAATAGAAAAAATTCAAGAAGATATCGCCAGGTTGACGGTAATCATTGTCTTTTTCCAGAATTCATTTGTGAAGTCAGATTTGTACTTCCAAGTTTGAAAATCATATTTTAAAGCAACATCTCACCAAATTTCATTTTTAGACTTTTGCATTTTCAGAATTTCATTTCTAGATTTTGTTGTGCAAGTTCAATATTCTAATTTTAGGATTCTAACGGTTGGATATCATAGTAAAATCAGAATTTAATAAGTTCTGGAATTAGAATTTTAAAGTGTTTTTTAGGGTCATTAACTTCAGACTATCTTCTCTTTTGCAGGGGTGGTTGCATGCCGAATTTTTTTGGTGTAAAATATCAGAATTATTAAATTTTGTTACCTGTATATGATTGAAAATTATTGGAGTGTGAGTTTGATATTTTTTGAAGATCTAAATATTCAAGCTTGGTAAAGAAAAATCATGTCAGATAATATTAGTCTAGAACAAAATGAAGAGACACTTGATAGATTGTGGGCTAAATTGAAAAGAAAAGGTGATGGGAAATGTTATTGTCCTTGCAATAATTGCAAGGGCTTAAAGACAAGAAGACTTTTAATCACAACAGTTGAGAGACATTGTAGGCAGCATGGTCACGTTGAAGGGGGGCATGATTATCATCCATTGGTAAGTTGTTCATTATATGTGTTATTATTGATTGAATTTGTAAATGTTTATATTGTTTTAAAATTTTATATATATATAAAATCACTTGATCATGATCATGGTTTATTTGTGTCTATCATTATTATAAAGGTGGGACACCCTAGGGCACATGATATGGATTATCAGGGCCCAAAGAATGTGGTTTTGCAAGCGGAGGAACGTGGAGCTGTGAATATCGAAGATGAAGTTAATGATCCTATGGAAGAAGATGATCATGCACCAAAAAACACAGTTGAAGATGATGGTACAAATACATTGATCCGTGACACATTAGTGGCACAACTGATCATGATGATGTTCATGATTTACCTGTACTTGAGAAGGCATACGAGCCCCTTTATGAAGGCTCCCAAAAAACTCTTCTCTCTATTGTATTGTTGCTGGTGAACTTGAAGGTTATGAATGGTTTATCCAACATAGCAATCTCACAGATGTTAAGGTATGTCATATATGTCATCTTTTTTTATCTATTTTAATTATTGTTAGTTCATTACTAGTAAATAAAGGATGAAATATGTACCATTAATATTCTTTATATTAACATTTTTTTTTGTACATTGATTGGTGAATTTTTGTTACCACCATTAAATATTTTACCTCGCTCATACCGAGATTTATCTTCCATTATGAAATATATTGGAATGGAGTATCAAGCAATAGATGCATGTCCCAATGATCATATTATATATCATAAACAACATGAATTTGCAACAGAATGCCTGGAATGTCATATCAATAGATATCGAACAGATCAACTAACAAAAAAGGTGTCTCGCAAGGTTCTTTGTTATATTCTCATAATTCCACGTATGCAACGATTATTTAGGTGTGAAAGTTTAGCGCAATTTATGGATTACCATGCACGGAATAGAAGTGGAGATGTTATTCTTTGAATGCCTACGGATGGCTTTGCATTTAGGGACATGAAGGAAAAATGGCCACACTTTAAAGAAGAGCCTCGTAATCTTAGGCTTTCATTGGCAACGGATGGCGTCAATCCATTTGGAGAGCTGAGATCTATTTACTCGGTGTGGCCTATTTTTGTTATCAACAATTATTTTTTCTCCATGGATGTCAATAAAGAGGGAACACATAATGTTGGAAATGATTGTTCTAGGTATTTGTTTACATCAATTTTCTTTAATGTAGTAGCATCTCATTTGTCTTATTTGTTGCATAATGACTTACATTTTTTTCATTTAATAGTCATGTACATTAATTTATATATATTGTAGTAAAATGGTTATAATAATTATGTAATGTTTATGCTCATTCAACTAGGTAAGTACCAATTTAAGGATATAAATGTATATATTGAGCCTCTTATTGACAAGTTACTAAAGTTATGGAATGGCATCACTATGTATGGTGTCTCTAGACCAATAGGACAAAGACAATTTCAATTCCATGCAATACTTGTATGGACAATTCATGATGCCCCAGGGCTAACACATTTTTGTGGTATGTTATAACGTTCGACTGCATTTTAATGATATTTAATTTTATGAAGTAGATATCATGTATTTTTTTAAATAATCTATTCATTATATAAAATTATGAAAATTGACATATTTAATCCAATTATATATGATCTTGCAGGTCTTCAAACAAAGGGAAAATTTGCATGTCCTCTTTGTGGTCCAAAGATGAAATCTCGTTGTTAAACAAGTTTAGGAAAGTAGGTTTTTGATGAGTATAGGCACTTCCTCCACAAAAATCATAAGTATCAAACTACTAAAAAATATCTTTTCAATGGGAAAGAAGAGACTACATCAAAACCACGAAGAATGACACCTCACCTATGGAAGTTGGAATATAATAGAATTAATCGTCAAGGTTATACATCGGATCAAATTGTTTATCTATCATATATGATATGTTTGTAATTTATATTTTTATAGTGTATTGTGTTTACTCATGTTGTAATTGACAATGATTGTCGTTGTTAATTTGTTTGACTTATATGCTTCATGAAGGTCGTCAAGGCATTAATGACCCGCTTCCACAGGGATTGAAAAGTTATCCCAGAAAATTTAGTAGGTTTCCCTACTATGAGCAGCTACAAATTTTACATTTTTTTGATACAATGCATATCGGAAAGAATATAACATAAGCGTTATGGAAAATATTGGATGGAAGGAATGACAAAGAAAAAATTGTCAAAATTTGTAGCGACATTCAAGAAGCCAATCATGAAATGAAAAATGTCATTCAATTAAATAACAATGGAGACCAAATTAATATAAGTGCCCTTCCTTGGTTATTAACGGAGCAGCAAAGCAATTCTACAAAAGAAGTCATACAAAAAATTTGATTTCCCACAAGATTTGCTACAAACATAAACAATATCATAACAAAGAAAGGTGAATTTGGGTCAGGGATGAAAACACATGATTGGAATACCTTCATTAAGGTAATTATTCTAGTATATTATATATATATTTGTATACTGCATGTACTTTTCAGTGTATTATGTTTACTACTTTTGGAAAAATAATGAAAAGATCATTTTATAATCGTTGCAGTATGTTCTACCTCTATCTCTCCCAGACAACTTCAACAACAATGTCAAGCAAGTTATATATGATCTTGGAAAATACATGAGGTAAGTAGCGATATTTGTTCAATTCCTTGTATAGATCTTATAATTGCCATTTTTTTACTTGTTATGTAATATATTGTATATTTTTGTTAAATCTCATTAATATATTTGTGCCTTGAATCACTTGTAGATGGTTGTCATCTAAAGAAATCCATAAAGAAGATATAAATTATTGGAAGAGAAAAATTCCTCGTCTAATGTGTGAAATGCAAAAGTGTCTACCTTCAACATTTTTCAATGCACAAGAACACTACCTCATACACCAAGTTGAGGAGATTGAATTGTGTGGACCTATACACACAAGGTCAATGTGGATGGTTGAGAGCCACTTGAAATTTTTGAAGGCTTTGGTTAGACAAAGAGCACATTCTGAGGGTTCTATGGTGGAGGGATATATGGTATACCAGACCATGGTGTACATTACTGAATATCTTCCTAAGTTTGCAGAAAAGATCCATGTAGATCACATTTGGGAACCCAACTCCATTAACAAATTCAAAGGGGAGTACCTGATGGGGAAAGGTAGATTGAGGAAAGTGAGAGGTAATTATAAGATGGTCATGGAGATTAATTATAATACATTTTACATTTGGTTTTTATGTATATTATACTTATTTAATTATTAATTTTCAATATACATCAATTATAAATTAAGGTCGTATACCATGGTAATTAACTAATTATACGTCATTTTTGAATTTCAATTTTTTTTTATACAGTTGGTCGAGAGTGGGATGCACTACATTTGTATGTCACAAACAATCTTGATTGGATGATGGTATGGATTGAACGATGTCAACAATTTGGTCGCACATTAACACATGAAGGTGTGGCTTCATTGGTTAAAGAAGCTCATCGTAATGGAGATTCCAATGTTACACCAAGGGAAATTGATTTAGCATATGGTTTAAGAGATAAACAGGTATGTATAAATATATTAATCACCATATTATTTAATTATTTTCAATTATATTGATGTATATATATGTTGAGATTTTTTTCTTTGCATATATTTGGCCAAGAATAAATATGTTTATCAACTGATGATATTGCAATAATTTTTACATGTTTGACATATTGCAGGTGAAACACCACAAGGCTATGTGGTGCAATGGTCATAAATTTTGAATCAAAAAGTTGGATGACATAAAGAAAAATTGTGATTCTGGGATAACTGCAGTCTTTCAAGTGACTAATGTTTCATCTAGAAGCGGCATACATCCAGAAGACTCATAAAATTGATACTATGGGATTTTGGATGATATACTTGAGTGTGACTTTAAGTCCTTCAAATTAGTTATGTTCATCATCCTATGGTATAGGCTACGATTGAATGAAAATGATCCTGAGAGAATTGTTATTGAACATGATAATGGATTTACTATGGTTAATACAAGGTCGATCGAGCGAGCTAGAAATGAGCCCTATGTTCTTCCAAGCCAATGTAAGTAGGTATTTTACTCAGAGGTTCCATGTAAACTAGCTTGGTCATTTATTGTTAGACATGATCCAAGAGGAAGGCCGGTAAAGTATAATGTGGTGGAAGAAGAAGATACCGAAGAACTAGAAGATGATGTAGATGATGATTAGGATCAACAGTTAGTTGATGATGTGCCTGACGAAGATGTCAAAGAGGAGGAACTAGATCATGATGATGTAGGAGTTAATGTTCATGAATATGATATCAGTGTGGATGATGACATTATCAAAACTTATATCAATGACGATGATGATGGTATGACCAATCCTTACAATGTCGAATTTGGATCGGATGATACAGACAAAGAGTTGGATGAAGAAGAAGATCAATGACATTTAAATGTATGAGTTATGCGATTGTATTATCTATTTGATATTAATTTCTTGATAGAATTATATTTGACTTATGTGGTTACATAATTAATTCATGATGTTTTTAATTTTTATGCCATTACATAATTAATTCATGATGTACATTTAATTTTAATTCATGATGTTACAACTATTGTAGCTCTCCTAGAAATTTCCATATGATCATAATGAATAGTGTTTTGGGAAATTTCATGAAAGATGACACATTGATCGTAGTAGTGAAATAATTGCAAATTCGTTTAGATTTTTTAGACCAATCACCCTTCGCAATGTCATTTTTATGATCATCTCCAATTTGATTACTAGGAAACATAAGGTAGGATTTGATTGGCTTATCTTCGAGGAACATTGTGGCTTTGTGTAATGTGAGCAAATTTTGGATGGGGTAGTGGTGCAGGAGCACCTACACTTCATCTTCTATGCTTAATCATGTGATGATAATTAGGGAGGTCAATAGGTTGGTTTAGGAATTTCAAGAATTTTTTATTGTGAATAAGGTCACTCCAGACCATTAGTCATGTTCTAGGTGAAGTTTTGAGTTATGAGTTTGAGTCTTGCACTAAAGAGTTTTGTAGCCTTTTTAAGGAAAATTGGAGAATTTACATGTAAAAGGGTGCAAGGTTAGTGTCATGTCAACAATAAGGCTATTATCAAGCCACTAGCATGGTCTTAGAGGTTTCCTAGGAGTTTCAATACATTTGAAAGGTCAAAAAATTAACATATTTCAATAGTGATGCTAACAACCTTGAAATTGGTGTGTTTTATGTTTCATGTGATCATAAAAGATTAAAAATTCAATTGTAGAGGTGGTTGTTCGGTGGTTGAGGTGTAAAGGCCTTTAAAAGGCATAAAATGATCATTATAAAGGTTGTTGATGGTTGAGTATTTAAAATACAAGCTCTTGACATTTGAAAATTTGTGTTTTTCTTCAAAAATTTTGTATTTTTCCTATTTTGCAGCACTGTACAATCACATACAACCATATTTTGATGTGAAATCAATTCCATGTCATGAAGATGTGTTAGCTTTGATTTAAACAAGGCCAAATGATTTGAACCTTCTTCTCTTTAGGTGCTACCAAACCTAGGTGGGTCTACCTTTGCGAACTGAGCTGACTTAAGTGATGTGATTTTGTTTACAACAATCTATTCACAATGGAAATCTTAAAGTGAACATATATAATCCTAATAAAGTGTGTGTAATATTAGAATATGTTCAGTTAATAGATGTAAAAAATAAAATGGATAAACTAAAAGATGAAATGTGTGAGACCAATGCCTTGTTGGATGTATGGAGTCTAATGAAGATCTAGAAAAGTGTAATCTATGATGGCAATAATTCAAACTATTTGGCACACAAATGTAGTTTATAACTTGTATAAACCTGCAAGTAAATGACTGACAAACTCTACTTGAGATAGAATGACAATCCTAGTTATGTGATTCTTCTTATTGATCCAATTAATACTCTTCAGTTACTGTGATTGACTAGAAGGGTTTAATCTTTACTTGAAAGAACCAAATAATCACATCACACAAATACAGCAAATGTGTATCAGTAAACTAAATATTTGCTTGATATATCAATTTAAACAACATAAAAGCATCAAAATGGAGACAACCAGATAACTGTATAATTCTACAAATAGCTGATACCAAGATTAAGCCACAAGTTTAGACATCTCCATTAACTTCATTGAAATTCATACATGCATCTAAGTCTTTTAAAGGAAAGTTTCATTGTAAACTATCTACTGTATCTTTCTCCTATCTGCCTATATCTATTTTACATTATGAAACAGATATAAATATATCAAAATTGTGAAAGGACGCATCCTTTCAGAAATGTCTTTTGCTTAACAACAATAACAAACTAGAAATTATGCTCTATTAAGCCATAAATGGAAAAATGTAATTACTAAGTTCTTAATAATCCAGATGATATTTCTAAACTATTGTGACTAACTTGGAGGATTTAATCTTTACTTGAAAGAACCAACAAATCACACCACATAGATGCAACAAATGTGCATAGATAAACTGAACATATACTTGATATATCAATTTAAATAGCATTAAATTATCAACCCTGGAGACAACTTAATAATGTTTTCAATTAATCCAACAAACAACTGATACCAGAAATGCGTCACAAAATCAAATAACTTCCATTGATTCCTTCAGAGTTTCAAAAATGCATCCAAGTCTCTTGTAATGTGAACATCCTTGAAAACTATCTATCATATATTTCTCCTATTCATCCTATGTCCTTTTGATATCAAAAAATGGATACTTATACATCAAATGCTTGAAAGGACACATCCTTTCAGAAATATCTTTTGTTTAACAACAATAAATTAAAACAAGTGATTAAGCTTTGTTTAGCCACAAGTGAATCTTTGATAAGTGATCCAAGTAGTCCTAACACTCATGTGTATCTGCATCTCCTAACGCATTTCAAATTGTGATCTCCATTTTCACCATCTTCTCGTTTTGTTCGCATGCTTCATCCAACGTTGTATCTTTCTCAATAGCCTTCTTCAGGATCTCCTGCAATATTGATTCACATTCACCATTCCACCTAGTTGCTTCCTTCAATCTTCCTCCATCATCAAAGAATGTAGTGAATCCTTATTTAGCAGCATCGATTAGTCCCTGTGCATCCCCCTATAATTCTTCAAGAAAATATTTGTGTTTTCTTATAAGATGATTTGCAGTGTCGATTGCCACACTATCAGGATCATCCCTTTGGTTTATTTCCTGGAGCTTATCTTGGATCCTACCATCTATCCTCTTATGTTCCTGTACTGCAGTAAAATTGTGTGAATGTGTTCCCCTAAGCTTACTCAACCAAGTCATTAGGCTAGCTTGTCTCTTTTTAATTACTACTACAAGTGCATCATATTTCCCTTGAGAATAAGCACTTGATCCTTCCCACTGATCCTTTGTCTGTGAACTTTCACCATGAGTTAACAGCTTAGTTGATCCCATTGTGACTCCCAGCATATCTTTCATGCGGTCATTTTCTCTCAACATTCTCTCATTGTTCATCTTGTACATTTCTTTTTCTTTGATCAACATTCGTATTTGGGCCTTGTTTAGTTTTGCTATATTTATCCCAATTTATGTTGTTGCCATAGGATCAACCTCTCCAATCTTCAGAGTCATAACATGCCCAAATGCTTTCTCAGTATCAATAACAACTAATTTTTTGTTAGGTGGATACAAGTCCCAAATCATTAATCACCCTTCATCTGGATTATATTTAGACCCTACATATACTTTTGTCACCCCCTTAGGGATGAGCTTATGTGTGGCATTATTATTCTTTATAAAACTTTCAAAAACCAATGCAGAAGTGAGATCCAACCTCGGAAAGATCATAACACCAACACCTTCTAACATTTTCCTTCCTTTCTTAGGGGTCATACTCGCCATCTCTCTTTCCACACTCAATTTTAGATCATTTAATAACTGCTCCTCATTACTTGGTGCGATATTGTCAACTATTTCTCTTATTGCTTTTCCTTTCTATTTATACAAGAAAGCCCTAAACTCTAGATAATTTACAAATTCACTCTATCACAAATGATTTCTATTCCATTTGTCTTGTGTCTGTGTCTAGGATTTCTTCAATACCCAATTCTCTAGCAGGGCATTTGTAGTCCTAGGTCCTCAATCTAGAAATCTTATTGGGTGGGATTTGTGGCATATCATCTCCAGATGCCTCCTCTCCAGAAGATAGCAATTTTGTATCCTGTAGTCCTTGGTTATATTCCTCAACCACTCTTTTTGCTTCTTATGCTTCTAAGTTCCTGATCATATCATCAAACTGATAGGGTACATGATTATACCCTCCAAAGTTTATCTTTTTTTTAGAAGAATTAATGTGTCCTTCTGGGTCAAAGTTCTTTCTTGGTGGTCCTTTTTTCATGTTGTATTGCAATAACTTGTCAAGAATTAGATCATATCCTTCCTTTTCCAACATAGTAAAATCACCAAAGCATAGTGTACTAGGCATAAAAGCTTGCTTTCCAAAAGAGCTCAAGTTCATAACACTAGAAAAGTTCATTTGCCTGACAATTTCTAAATAAGCAATCCTATTTGGAACTGTTTTGGGTAGAATAAATGGGGTATCCTCAAATCCATACACTCTAATCATAGTAGCATCCTCCAAATAGTACCAATCCCCCCAGTTGTGATTAATTGGCCCATTAAAATCCTTAGGTGTAACAAACCTCTTTATTTCTTCAGACAAAGAATAGGCACACAAATGATTGTAGAATTTACACAATGGTTTTACAAAATATTCCTCAAAATGCAAAAAATAGGAATTAGCAAACCTGTTATCCCAGATAGCAGTCCATAACTGAACAGACAATAACTTTCCTTGTCGAACTATGAAACCCTCAGTTCCTTAGGCCACATCCCTAACTCTTGTCCAAAATATAACACTATATGCATTAATAGTGAATAAAACTTAAGATGTAAAACATGGGGCTCCATTCTTTATTGCCATCAATCTTGAATCAAGACCTTTGAAAATATATGAGGCGTAGTCAAAAGGCCTGGAGTTGTGACATTGAATATCTGCTAAAATCACCATGGGCACAATTGACATGTTTTTAGGGACTTCCATTCCCAACACCTAACCTACCGAAAAATAGGTGTATCTCATATAGGGCTCAAATAAGTCAACATGGAATGGGGGTCCATCACTATCTTCTAGCTGAACTGGTTTGCCATCCTATTTAGTTCTATGTAATGGTAGCCTCCAACCCTTATAAATTGTGTCCATCCTGTAGAATTCCTTCTCTAATTCTTCACATACAATTTTTTCATTACATACCCCTTCCAATTTGAAAACCTCACCTATTGCATCTTCTGATACATGCACAAATGGTTTCCCAGATGGGTCACAAATGACTTTAAGCTTTGAATTATAATGGGTAGCTAACAACTTCACCAATTCTACATTAATGAACACATTAGGGAAAACAAGCTTCCCCAAGTTAAGATTCCATGGATTACATATTGGTTTGAAATGATTCCTTTGATGATAATGAAAACTGAACAACTCATAACCTCTTATTAGAGTCCAAATATCACCTATGTGCTTACATTTATCATCCAATTTATCTACTTCTTCCCTAAGTTGTGCAAAACATCTAGATTTGGGTCCAAAGCCAGGTAATTGATCAATAAGATCTTGATTTAATTTTCTCTCAGTGCCCTTTGGCTCAACTTCAAACTCAATTTTCTATTTTTTCCTTTAGGGTGACTTCTTTCCCCATGTTTCCTACCCTTTAATTTTCCTGAGCTGGTAGCTTCCATTTTATCTTTTCAAAATTGAAAAATTTAGAGTACAAAGAACTTACTGTATTTCACTTGAAATCTTTGAACTGAAGAAATATCCTGGCCCTTAGTTTTTCCCCTTTGCTTCCTCCGCTACCAATTCTGCAACAACTTCTTCAATCAATTCCCTTCAATTCATGAAATTACTTATGCTTTGTGGTGCCATTAATGTCTTAGCTTTGAACACGAGCGTAGCTGATCTTCGAATTTACCCACAGTCACATCAAATGTTCTATTGGCAAGACAATTCAAACTTTGGGCGATCCTTTTACTCAAGCTTGACTAACATTCATTAAACATTCTTTTGGTCAGGGAGACATTATGCCAATATCACATAATCTATCCATTTGATTCATATAAATGTCACCAAGAGTCACCCCGATGACTATCTTGATCTATTTGTGTCGTCATCGGCAAGACATGGTGTATTGCTAAGACATTCATTAATTTTCCCGATGTTATAAGTCTCCCCGATGATTATTCCTTCGATCCCAAGTATGTCACCAAGACTCTTGCCGATGTAATCTTATCGGCATGACATAGTGGGTCGGGAGGACATTTTGAACTCATTCTGATAATGTTTGTCTTGGCAATAGTATGTTTCTTTGTTTTGTCAGCAAGAGAAGATGAGTGTTTTGCTGATGATATTTCATCGGCGAGACAAATGCTCTTGGGCTGACTCAAGGATCTTACTCTAATGGCGTTGGTCTAGCCTATACAACTCCTTGTGCTTTGATCAGTGAGACAAGAAAAGTTTCTTGCTGATGGAATTCATCGGTGAGACCTATATGCTCGGTATGATCTTTTCATTTCACCCTGATGGAACTTGTCTTTCCAAAAAATCTCTTTATCGGTGAGACCATGGATCGTGTCATCCTGATGTGTATCTTCTTATGTAATCCAATCGATGTGACATTTCTATTCTTTTGCTGATATGCTAAAAATGAGAATATAATGATTTATGAATTGGAGAGACCTACACAAATTCTTGTCGATATGGGTTATTTGAATACTAGATTTTGGAGGTTTTTCATGATATCAAATGGTCAAGAATGATGTGATCATATGTGACTATGATGGATTATACTCAAGATAAGGTTTTCTTTAAGGAATCAACGAGTGCAAAATCACTATAAAATTTTCAAAATTTTACAGTTCCAACAGAGGCATAAAAATTGCTTCCCCAAGGTTTCATGGGCATATGACAAGTTTAAAGGCTAGTTGCTTTGTAAAATAGGCCTAATCAGCCTAATCTGCACAACCTAGAAAGGGTGATTTTGGTGATATGGTCCAAAGGACTTGTACTTTCCCTTGAAGTATGTTTAATAACTCCAAAATGGGTGTCTAAACCCATCAATGGTTTCTCTGGTGTTTTGGGAAAGTTTTGAGTTATTGGGAAAAAACTAGGTTTGCACTGTTACAAGGATTCAAGGAATCAAAGTGTGAAATTTGACTTCTGTTGTTTTTCAAGCTTTGAGAGTTGTTTGGATTGTTTAAATTTGTCATTCTAAACTTGTTGGAAGCCTCTTAAAGGTAGGTTGTAAAATTTATGTAAATATATCTCTTAGAATCATTTTTGTCCCAATTTGAAAATAATTTTATATTATAGAATACATTTTTTTAAATTTTAAGATGAAAATAGCAAGGAAAAATCAAACAAATATCTTTATGAAAGAAGTATATTGGCGTGAAATTAAATATGATTTGTATTTCAACGTAAAAACTAGAAAGAATGGAAACAATTCTTTCAACACAAACTATTACGTAGTAATCAATTAAAATGAAAAAGCTTACTCTATATTAGTTAGGATACACAACTAAGAAAATGATCTAAATAGTCTAATAATTTGACCATTAGCATATAGCAATTTCTGTAGAGTTGTAGATCTCTTTCATTTCAAAAACACAAAACAATATTAGGTAGATAATCAAACATCTTTCATTTCTACAGTGACTTATTTATCCTAGAGGAACTAAGTATATAGTATACAAAGAAAACCAACAAACCCACAACTACCCCTATTTTGAAAGAGTTTAGTTTTCTCCCCTTCCTGATCTCCCTAATATTGTATAATTATTTTAAAGAGACCAAGGGTCATAACAAAACTTTATTCAACCCACTAAATAGCTTGGTTAATAAAACTTGACAAAAGCAACAAAACAATTGCTACATTTGGCATTTCACATGGAATGAAGAGTGGTGACAATAATCTACTTATACAGTTTAAAAAAACACTATTTTTATAAGAAGGCTTGACATTAGAAAGATAAGTGTTACTTATAGTTTAATAAAACAATATTATAGTTTTACCAACATATACTATTGTATGCTTGCATGGCTTCTTAGTTAATAAATGGGGAGATAGAGATAGATGGGGAGAGAAAGAGAGAGAGATAGAGATATAAGGGAAGACAAAGAGAGATGGAGATATATGGGAAGAGAAAGGAAGAGATATGGAGATAGAGAGTCGATGGATAGGGGGGATAGGGAGGAAGAGATGGTGAGAGATAGAGAGGCAGAGGGAGAGAAAGGTATATAGATAGGTAGAGGAGGAGAGATAGAGAAGAGGGGGAGAGAGGGAGAGATAGGTTGAAGAGGAATAGAGAGAAGAGAGGGAGAGATAGGTTGAAGAGGAAGAGAGAGAAGAGAGGGAGATTTATAGGTAGAAAAGGGAGAGAAAGAAGAGGGGGAGAGGGAGAGCGATATGTAGAAAGGGAGAGAAAGAAGAAGATAGGGGAGAGAGGGAGAGATACCTCAATATATATAGAGGGAGAGGGAGAGACATAGAAAGGGGGTGATATAGAGAGAGAGGGGGGATGGTGAAAGAGAGAGAGATCATGATAGAGGTAGAGAAAGATATGGATAGAAAGAGATAGAGAGAGGAGTGAGAGGGAGATAAAAAGAGAAATAGAGATAGAGATATAGAGTAGGAGAGATGGAGGGAGAGATGTAGTGAATGAGAGAGAAAGGGGGGAGAGGGAGAGATAGCTCAATAGATAGAGGGGAAGAGGGAGTGACATAGATAGTGGAGATATATAGAGATAGAGAGTGATAGGGAGAGATATATCAATCACCCTCCCTATATCTCTATCTATTCATCCTTATCTCTTTATCTCTCTACCTCTCTCTATCTCTTTGTCTCCCTTTCTATTTGTATGTTTCTCATTATCTCCTCTCTCTCTATATTTTCTTCCCTATATTTATTTTTGTCTCCTTAAGTGTGCAATGGGTACATTGAAGAGGTCATAAAGGAGAATTATCATATCTTTAATCAAATGGCATGCTACCTTGAGCATAACTCCCCATGGACACATGCCATCCTTGGATTGTTGACATGAAACAACCAATCAAAATTTAGTTTATCTTTTCCCTCTCTCTTTTCCTTTGTATCTCTTATATTTCTCTGTCATGCTCTCTCTCTCTCTCTCTCTCTCTCTCTCCCTATCTATCTAAGTTCATCTCTTTCTCTCATTCTCTATCTTTTTAGTTTCTATCTCTCTTTGTATTAGCTAATAGGCTACATATATTGTGAGATTTGAGCTTGAAACAAATCTCATGCCTGGAAACCACTATTGTGTCACTGGAAAACAAGTTTCTACTGCCATTTAATGGTAAACCATATGTAGTGTAATGGTAAAATCCTCTAAAATATCGGGTAAAATCCTATATATACTATCATATAATAATAAATATAATTATATTATATATAATTTAATCTAATATTACTACTATATTAAATATATATTATATTAATTATATTTTGTTTTATATAAAAATATACTTATTATTAATTATTAATTATAATAATTTTATATGTATTTAACAATTTTGTTAAAGAATATAATATATAATTATAATAAGTCGAATAATTATATTATTTATTATGTAAAATATAGCTAATATATACTTAACTATATTGTAGAATATAAAAACCTAGCTAAATGGCACCATAATTTTCAATTTAATTAACATACTCTAAAACCTAACAAAACCAGGTTGTATCTCATCAAATTGGAGAAGTGAAAGGTCAATACCAGCGTTGAGGAAGAGTTTGGAGGAGTGAAAACAAGGTCAATACCAATGCCTAGGAAGAGTTTGGAGTTAAAACAAGGCCAATACCAATGTTGACGAAGAGTTTGGAGGAGTGAAAACAAGGTCAATACCAGCGCCGAGGAAGAATTTGGAGGAGTGAAAACAAGGTCAATGCCAGTGCCGAGGATGAGGTTGAGGGAACTCAAGGAAAATCGACGACCAAGGGACAATGAGTATTGTAAGTTTGGCACCCCCATTCTCTTTAACCTGCAATTTTCATGCCTAGTTTCCAAATATCTTCTCGTACATTGGCACCCCCATTCTCATAAAATGGTATAAGATAAGATAGAAAAAATAAAATAGCTTAGTCTTTCACATTTTTTATCCACCAGCCTCAGGTCTTGGAAAAACTCGCATAATCTACCCACATCTTGGTTGACGTCTAGGATTTCATCACATATAGCCTTCATTGCATGATTCTGAAGACATTGTAGACTTAGCCCTCTCTACAAGCTTAGTGAATTTGACCGCTTTATCTTTATTTTCCTCCAATATTTATGTTTGTCCCTCCCCTTTCAATTATCTTGCACAACTTGAACTTATAGTTTCCTTTTCTTATTGGTCCTTCATGTGCTCATGTCAATCTAGCTAGTTGACCACCTAGTTACCCCCAACATCCTCCACATTAAGCCTAATGCCTCCCACCTCCTCCAAAAAGATTGACATTGTCATCATTCTCATCTAGAACTCATAATTAAGTCCCACTAACTTTCAAGGTTCAATTTGTTGGTGGGAACATGTTATTCTTTGTTGTACGACCTACCTCAAATCTTATGTCCACAAAGTTGCTAAAAACATAAAACAATAAAATAAAAATTTGAAGGTGCAACTAAAAAGGGGTTATTTCCTTTTGGCCTCCTCCACCTCTTATATTTCAACATAGCATGGAATTACACTTACATAACATAAACTCAAACAAATGGAAGTTTATAGGGGAAAAGGAGCCCAAGTATATGCTAGGCTAAGCTAGATCTAATGAATGGAAATAGAGGCATACAATTCTTCTTTAATGCCTCCACCACAAACATATGCAAGGAAAGGTCTCCTCCCTTCTTGGTAGTGATAACCTCCTCCACACACAACCCTTAAAAATTATGAATAGAGGAATATAATCTTTGAAGAACTCAAAGTTGATTCTCTCCTACCTGATGCAATTAGTAATTTTATCCTTACAAACATTTATAGTGATTACTAGAGGCACATAGACCAATTCTTCATAATAGAAGAATTTGATCATACTTTTCCAATGATGGCATTATGAGAAAACCTTAGGTTAAATGAATAATTCCTAGCTAAGTTCTTTAAATCATGTCCAACCGTATAAGAGAAGACCGCTGCTATGTGTACTTGGATACCATGGAGAAAGGCTCTTTGGGCTCTTTCATCAATCAAGGTATTGTTAAATTTTAACACCTAAAAGTGAGAATGAAGAATCTTTCCTAGGATGGTGGCCAATTATGCTTCTCAACACCTAGATTACAAAATCTTTGTCAATATCATTTCCATCACAATTAAACCTATTGCTTGAGATATAGTCATATAGGTAAACAAATTGGCTTTCTTGATAGTAGATACATTCTAGACAATTCAATCATTGCATCAGAGATTGTTGAATGGGCCCAACAAACTACTCATGATGCCCTTACTACTAAGTTAAAACTTTGACAAGGCTTATGATTGCATCAAATGTCCTTTCATTTATAAAAGGCTCAAATGGATTTATTTTTAACCCTAAATTATTATCACACATTCATCTCTTTGTTAATGAGTGATTGCACAATAGTGTGTCCCACTTGTGGGATGAGGCAAAAAAATAATCCCAAAATTTCAAAATTACGAAATACTAGTTGAATGAAGAACCTTCATTTGAAGGTGATGTCGTCATGACCTATAAATGAAGAACCTTCGTTCAAAAATGATGCCATGTCAAGACTTTCAAATGAAGGTATTTTTTATTTTAAATATTTCATGTCCAAAATTCTTTATAAAAGGAACCTTTGCATGAAGGACCTTCAAATAAAGACCTTAATTCAGAGGTCCTTCATTAGAAGATCCTTCATATGAAGGTTCATTTAATGCTATCCCATTATAGCTCTTAGAGTTGTTCGAGATTTTTTTTTTTTGAATTAGAGATTGGACCATCAAATAGTGTCACCATGACTCTACCAAGATATCCATCAAATTGATAAACCCTGACTTAACAACCACAAATTCACAAGAAAATTGCCCCTGTTAGCCCTAGGGCATCAATTCAATGCCAAGTTTCTTGCTTTAACAAACCCCTAAATGCATTGAACCTCTATCATACCATTTTGCACACCATTCCACCGAGTTATAGTTCTAATACAATGGGTGGATTGGTGGATGTCATTTCTATTTAGCCCTAAAACCCTTACACAGGAAAAACATGGCAGTCCCTATATTTGATTGTTTTCTCCCATAAAACAGTGATTTAGCACTTCAAAACAAATGAAAATGAAAGGGAACACATATATTTATCTACACCAATGATCTCAGAGAATTTCAATCTTGTACGGATCCATACAACACAAAAGAACTTTAGAAAAACAATAAAAACACAGAAAATTGCTTCAAGAATGTGGTATTTGATATGAAATTTTGGTATCAACTCCTCCAAAAATTGCAACAACTTCAATGGGATGGGAATACAATATGATAGAAGTGGGATAATAAATGCATCGTTTGAAGCATCAAACCAATATGAAAAGATGAAAGAAAGTGCTAACCCCTTAAACTGAAAAAGTTTCTTTTAACTTTAATTTTTTTGGGTAGCCAATTCTTTTAAGTTATCAAATCCTACCATCATACATAATCAAAATGTTGTTGTTTCAAATGACTATGAGCACTAACTTTAACTATTTGAATATGTTGAAACCTTTTCATAGAGAACTCGAACATTGATGCAACCACTCATCCTACCTTAAAACATACCAAAAGTCTCCTAGCAATTAGACATAGGAAGATTTAAGATGACTTAAACAATTTTTATTGCCGAAGCATAAACTTATGATGACTTAACCAGGCCTAGTACACACTTCCTCCCCATTAACCATTAGACATATGGAAATCAAATGTAAATTTGTTGTTATTTTTAGTCATGTAGGTGTCCAATAAACCACTTGGTGGTGTTTCCCTTCAAGTTTATTTACTTGAATGAAGAGAAAAAGTCCTTTGATTACAATTAGAGAATAAATTTGAGGCCTTGGTTGTGTAACTAGCGGACCATAGTCACATTTAACACTTGTTACAAAGTTTCAGAGTTAAAATGTTCAGTAGATTTGATTTTTGATGGACACATTTGGACGGTAGTAACAATAACTTGCAATCTATCAAGACTTGATTACCTTATAACCTGTCAAATTCTAGCAATGAAATGATAGATTAATCATAATGTCACCTTGGGATCACATCACCATGAAAGAACTTCATCCAACATCCTTATGAGTGCAGGTACCACCAAATAGGTATTTTTCAAATCTTTCTTCCTTGAGCGAGGGAAATTCAGGAAGAGAAGAGGAAAGCAAGACATGTAGTAGGTCTAAAAGAGGGAGATCAACTAGAGGTCAAAAGATTAGAAGAAAATTCTAAATGCATGGAATTTTTTCTTATTGAAGGGGGGTCATGCTCTTATGATGATGAGAGCATAGGCAACATCGAGGTTCCCTTCAGGTACAAACATCTATGGAAACAATGGGTACCCAAGGAACTTCCTCCAATAAACATTGATTTTTGTGTCAATGAGAGGATATATCACATAGCACCATCGTCATTACATGGTTTGGGCCTATTTTGCATGGATGGCATAAAGGTCTATTACGAAAAAGTTATTGAATTGATGGAGTATGTCAAACCCTGTTACAGTTACAAATATTGGATGCAGTTGGTTCAATATACACGAAGTATGCATAGGTATGCACTGTCAGCAAATTATATACAGCTAAAAGATAAGGATCAAAATAAAGGAGTGGCTATGTGCATTGACGGAAGGCCAAAATCATCAGGGAATATTGCAGGGTTTATAAATAGTACACAACCTGGGTCAACAAATAAGCAACCCAATTGCATATTTGAGGTGCGTGAGGGAAACTATGTATTCGTATGTGCGATAAAATCAATAACTACAGGGGAAGAGTTGCTAATCGATTACAATTTCAATCGCATAGATACAAACATAGTTACTATGGGGGTGGTATGTACTATATACCATTTTACCCAACCTCCAATTAATGACTCCAATATACCATTTTATTATTATGTTTTTTTTTCATAAGTCTATTGGTTTCATTTCGGTAATGTTTTTTTATATTTAATTTTTGTCACAGCAGGACATTGATCATATGGGGAAGGCTCCAGCCCAAAGCACAGATCACGATGCATCTTCAGGCACTTCTACCTGACAGGTTTAGCTCATTATAATTGTACAAATTACATACGAGCAAAATATTTTATTATTATGTTTTTTTCATGAGTATATTGGGTTAATTTTCATAATGTTTTAATATTCTTGTTGCAGTTGGCTGATTGGGGAAAGCCACCAGCAATAGAGGAGAGCATCCATAGGGAGGTGCAGTCACTATTATGTGATGATGACATCGCATATTCAACAAACCCTCTCAATATGATAAGGAAGACCCAAAACAAATGCAATGAAGAAATCCTTCAGTTGTTATTCATAGTGCCTCAAACATATGAGATAAGAGAGAGGGTTAAAATATTGACTGAGAGAGCACAAAACTTGCAAGTAAGTTTTCATGAGGTCTTTAATTATAACATAAGTTCATTCATGGTTTTATATTTTGTACTCTTTTATGTCATGAACTAAAATATGTGTTGTTTTTACAGGATTTTTTGCATCCTCATGATGTTGCTGGCCATGATTAGGGTACTGCAGGTGCTGCCCGAGGAGTAGGGGTTGGTACAAGTGTCCATCCTGATCTTCCTATGCATACATCACATCATCCGACCCCATCATTCGTTCCTATATTTCCGAATGAAATGTCGGCAACACATAGCATGCAGACATCCGGTAGTGCACCCTCTAGCAGTGAACACATGCTAGAACATGCATTAGGACATGTATCTAGGGATGCAGAGGCCACTAGTACTAGTGATGTTTTAGCAACATTTCCTAGATCTTCCCGTATTACTAGTACGAGAACATTTCCGGTCACATTTGTGGTGATCGAGGATTTCGTTCCCATAAAGATAGAGAAGGTCCTAGGTACTTTAAAATGTTTTAATTATTATTATATATAATCCAATTGAAATTTACTTATTGATCACTCTTTTTAGACTAATGATCCCATGATCATTTTGTAGGAAATGATGTTTTTTATAAACATCTAAGTGATATTACATTGGAGCTCTTCAGGCCCACCATACATACATGGTGGAATGCCCAAAATCAAGATTTAAAAGATGAGCTCATTAATTGTTTAGTTGTGCTATTTGGTGATAAAACATTCAACTGAATCAAGTTCCTTAAGAAATTTGGTACCTATCTAAAGTATGTGAGGGACCAATATAGGGCACATTGAGAAGAACAAAAAGAATGAGCATCCCCCCATGATTCCAGAGAGGGAGTGGAAGGACCTAGTGTCGAATGGAAAGGAGAAAGCTGAAAAGAAAAAAGGAAAGACACCACCAAGCCAAGGAAGGTATGTGATACTATCAACAATCTAATTATATACTGATTACTCTTTCTTTTTACATAATCTAACGTATTTCAAACTTTTCATAGGCTGCCTAACACATCGAAGGCAACAAAGGCAAGACTAGAAAAACATGGGCAACACAAAGTTGGCTCTGGTGATTATATGAAATTAGCCACATGAATTGTAAGTATCAATAAATGAAATATTGAATCCAAATAATAAATTGCAATTTTGGTTTTATCACACCATAGAAACAAAATTCATGATATTATGCAAAAATGTAGGGCTCTAAATTCAACAAAGTGCCCACAGAAGAGGACCTGAAGATTGTCTTCCAGCAAGGCTATGGAGTCGTGGCCAAATGCCTAAGAGTCTTGACTGGGCAAACACAATCTTCCACTGCATCTGACACGGAGGTAAATAAACTCAATAAAGTTTATTTAAAATTGAATACTTGTGCAATCTATTCAATATTAATTTCCACCATAAAGTAATTATCTGCCTATTTGTTTTAAACATACAAGCAATGATAATATTGCACATGACATTGGAATGCAGCCTGGTGAGGTGGAGCACAACCTGCAAATGAAGGTCATGGTGTGCATCCCGGTACTAGATGTATTCATGTGCTATACAAAACACAGTATGGATTAATACAATTAAACATCTTTAATTGAAATTGGTGTATTAATTAAAGTAGCCTTTTGTGTTTCAACTTTAGAGCATGTAGAGCGTGATCAACATGTTGAGCATGGTCAAGCTAGAGAGGATTAGGAACATGATGTGGCCCCATCAGGTAAAGAGGACCACTCGAATGTTCTTTTAAACATATTTAATTGCAATTGGTGTATTAATTAATGTAACCTTTCGTGTTTCAACTCTAGATTAGGATTTAGAGGGTGTTCAGCATGTTGAGCATGAGGCTATAAGACAAGATCAGGAACATGATGTGGCCCCATCAAGTAAAGAGAACCACTCTAATGTTCTTTTAATTAATGAAATACTTGTAACAATAATAATAAAACATATCAATTTAACATTTCTTTGTTATAGCAGCAGACCCCCCCTTGCAGCGGTGTCCACATCGTGAGTACACGACTAGGTGTGCATTAAGATCACAAGTAGAGGGAAGAACAACTGAAGGGGAGACAGATGATTTAGAAAATGATACTCCACTTCAAAAAAATTTATCTTCAAAAAGAAACCAAAAAAAAGTGATTGTAATCATATTATGACAACCATATTTTTGATAATATGTAAAAACTCAAAGAATGAATGTTATATGTTATTAATGGATGAATGAATGAATGTTAATGAATGAATGTTATATGTTAATGAATGAATTTTATATGTTATTAATGGATGAATGAATGAATGTTATATGTTATTAATGGATGAATGAATGATTAATGTTATATGATCGGGTATGGGGAATTGAGAGTGATATGAGGGTGGGGGCAAATGAGCTTACACCGTCACGTGGTTGGCCCTGTTAAGTAGAGAATATTAAACTATTTTCAAAACAAAACAAAAGATCAATAAGGTAATGCACTTTTCAATATAAGAAATCAATTGTTTGAAGCATCAAACCAATATGCAAAGATGAAATAAAGTGCTAACTTTTCACTATGGTGGCAGAAAAATGATTCTTTATACCCTGATGCCTTCATTTTCCAAGCCAATTTCTCTTGCTTTGCATAGTTCTGCCATGTTTGTGGATGTGATATGACTCCTACACAGAAAGCATGTACCATTTTATGGCCTTCAATCCAACTACATCCAAGTATCTTTTTAGTTCCTTTATCTTTCATCAATCTCTTTACTATTTGAACCTCATACAGATGTTTTAGATGAAGAACCCATTATTGTGAAATGTGCCCTCAGTTGAGTAAAGTGAGTCCATGCTCTACATCATAATTTGAAGTTGTTTCCATTCCAATGTTATGAGTTTAGTTTGTTTGTATGGCTTTGTATAAATACCACATTGTGTTGTTTGTGGATTTGGTTTCAAAGCTCTGTTTCTTTTGTTTTTAGTGGTGACACAACTCTAAAATTTGACTTTTGTGCATAACAGGTTAGTGGAAAATTTGACAGCTTTGAAGGGTTTAGAGGCTCGATTGAGATAGATACACAGATATTTGGATCTTGTTGTTGTTGGGAGGCTTCCACTTAACCATGAAATTTTGTACCATCTGCAGGTATGCAAAAATTTCTCTACTTACATTCATTCAACTTACTGTAATATAATATTTGACAAAAATATCCTTTTCATTATACTTAGATGGATTTTCATGCCCTATTCCAAAGCACATGTGTTAGAATAGGCAAGAAGGATGCTGACAATGGTTAAGGAATTTGGCTTTACACCTGCCAATTGCATAGTTTACTTCATTCATCAAGCATATTGCCAATGTGTTTCACAATTGTTGGAATCATATCCTATAATTACAGAACTAGTAAAATTAAAAAATGTAATTTTCAAATATGGTATTACATATCTTTCTATTAATTTTTGAAAGAAAATATCAAAATGGAGAAGTATTAACAAAATAATCTGCATAATTTCTAACAAATCAAGGATTTTTTTTGCAGAGTTATCTTGAATATATTTAACAAAAAAGTAACTTATAGATATTGAAGCAAAATATCGGTAGTCAACACATCTTAGTAGTATCTCAATTCAAGGGAACTAGGTCCACTATCCATTAGCCAATAAAACAAATAAAATCAATTCATAAGATTATTCTTTTCTAATAAGGTTGACTAGTTGCTTGTTTATTTTTGATTGTCAAGAAGTCATCAATATACACTTGGTTTTCCCACCTTCTCTTGCCTCATGGCCAGAGAGTTTCTACAGAAGGCATCAAAGTAACCTTCAAGATTGACAATGGCAATGAGTACAAGGTCAATATAACTTAATGTTAATTGGGTATCATTTTATTTGTTCAAGACCAATTTAGATTCATTTTCTGCTCACACTACTTTTATTTACATTTATGTTTTGCTAATATCCATTTTCCTTTACATTCATATTCTTCTATACATATCGTGTTTGCAATAATTTTTTCCTTAACTTAATCTAGGGGAGAGGACCTAGTAGCTGAGCATGTTTTGATAGTTGTGATAGTAGTGGTTTATATAATGCCCAATATTTTTATCAATATTGGACCAATAGTTGTAACTTTAAAGTTGTTAGTGTTGATGATGACTCGTAGTATTTTCAAATTAGTTGCATTCAACTTAGATTTGTAGAATGTATAGAATGACATGAATTAATAACCTTGAAGTTTTTCTTGAACTGTATAGAATTATTGAACCTTTTACCTATATATAATTTTTCATACTTCCCAATAACTGTATAATTCCATAAACAACTGATACCAAAGACTAAGCCACAAATTCATATATGTTCATTAACTTCATCGAAATTCATGCATGCATCTGAGTCTTTTTGATGAAAACATCATTACAAAAAAAAAACTATCTATAGTATTCTTTTTTCCTATTCGCCTCTCTCCTTTTGATATAAAAAAATGGATACTTATACATCAAATGTTTGAAAGCACACGTCCTTTTAGAAATGTCTTATACATCAAATATCACCCAGAGTCACCTAGATAATTATTTCAATCCATTTGTATCTTCATCGGCAAGAGATCATGTATCGCTAGGATATTTTGTAGTTTCCCCAACATGGTGAGTCTCCACGATGATTATTCTTTTGATCTCAAGTATGTCGCCAAGACTCCTATCGATGTAGTCTTATCAGCATGACATGGTGGGTCGGGTAGACATTTAGAACTTACTCCGATGGTATATGTCTTGCCGATATGCTTCCCTCATGCTTCATCAATAAGACAAGATGAGTATCTCACTGATGAAACTTCATCGCTGAGACCACAAGCCAATCCTCCCAATATATCTTCTCAGGCAATTTTGATTGTTGTAATAGTCTTGATCTTTCACCAATATGCCTACATTTGAACGAATAGTTTTTTTTTTTAAATTGCATTGTTTCGTCAAACTTTTAATGAAAGCAACTGATGAACCTCCAAAAGCATCCGACAAAATTGCAATACGTCTGACGAAACTTTCATTGTAATGACTTGCCTCTTTCATCACAATTTCGATGAACTTTTGTTGTTGTTCTTTCAATCTCAAGTATGTCGCCAAGACTCCTGCCAATGTAATCTTATTGACGTGACATAGTAGGTCAGGTAGACTTTCATAACTTACACCAATGGTATATGTCTTACTGATATGTTTCCCTCGTGCTTCATCGATGAGACAAGATGAGTATCTCGCCGATGAAACTTCATCACTGAGACCATGGGCTAGTCCTCCTGATATATCTTATTAGGCAATTTTGATCGTTGTAACAGTCTTGATCTTTCGCCGATATTTGCAATACGTCCGATAAAACTTCCATCGTAATGACTTGCCTATTTTTTTGCAATTTCAATGAACTTATGTTGTTGTTTTGACACTTTCGAAAAGGCATGCCACTTGTGTTCTGTCTATTGTTCATCATTAGATCGACGATCATTTCGTCGATATTCTGACAAACACCAGATCCCTTTTTTGTGGTGGCAACCGACGAAGCTGAGTCGTGATTTCAACATTTTAAAGCTAGTCAGAAAAGCGACAAAAATTTAGCGATGAAAATTATTTCAATGATTCGTCGGTATTCCGACAATAGGTTGTTGATATTTCAACAAACTTTCATCAGAAATTGGAGTCAAATACAGTAGTGAACTTTTGAGTCACATACCTAGGGTCCTACGTCTGCATGTCACTGGTACTCTCAAGCTCGATCCAAAAGATGCAAAGGGAGCACACGGTGATCCATTTCACTGAGGTATTAGAGCTCAAAATGCATAAAATCTCTAAGGTTTGAATGCACAAATGACTTGAAAGTGACCCTTCATCACCTACTTAAGCCTAAAAATTAGGGTTTTTTGCCCTAATTTTAGCTAAAAGCTAGGGTTTTTACTTTTTTTACCTATTTCAGCCATGTGCAACCTATTTTGAGCTATTTTTTGTGTTTATGAGGCCTTTTTTGGCATCCCAGGACCTGTTTTAGCACCTGAACCTATATTTAACCTTTGTCAAGAAATTAACCCAAATTTCCAAATTTCCACCTAATTTCTCGAGGGGGCAGGGAACCAGCTTATTCCTTCCACTGGGGCAATAGTGGGGCATCCAAAAATCATTTTTTTTTTTTTATTTATTTAAGTAGTAGTTTTTAATTTGAAAAGTGTCAATATTTGAACCAACATAACAAGTACCTCACTTCAAAGAGGGGCAAAATGTAGACACTTAAAAATGTTTTGAATGATATCATGTACTCAAATCAGATATACTAACACCATTTCATCATAAAACCCATCCTCTTTTCACTTGATTGATTAAATTAGCCTAGCTATTTAATTAATTATGTCATTTTCATCTATTAACCTAATTAATCTAATCGAGTTAATTCACCCTTTTTCATGCTAACACTTCGTCCTATTAAATTAAATAAATCAAATTATTTAATTTAAATCCCTAAGTCCTCTTATTTAATTAAATAACCCTGAGTTATTTAATTAATTATCACATTCCTTCCCCTTTTCATTAAATTAATTAATTATTAATGAATACCATAATTCCCCTAATTTGCATAATTAAAAATTTATTTAATTATCAAATTACTAATAAATCTAATTCCCCCCAACTACAAGGGAATATTCTAAGGGAATATTCCTCCTTTGCACATTCCTCCAAAAGGAATATTCCTTCCCCTTTTGGACATTAAAACTTTGTTTTAATTTGCTAAATTTCTAATTTTCCTCACCCATGAGAATTTCCTAAAGAATATTCTCTCTCTTCACTCATTTGAAAAAAGGAATATTCTCCCTCATAACAAACTTACAAGACTTCTTGTGCAAGTTAACTTACAAGACTTCTTGCGCAAGTTTTGAATGTGTGCTTGTATATGAGCCCTTGATTCTTTCCTTGATCCATTTGATCATTGATTCTCATCCCTTAATGAGAATCCATGATCCACGTTTCATCTTTCCTCCAATTTTGACCTTTGATTAACCTTTTTAATCTCAACCCTTCATTTCTCATTTGTCCTCCTATAAATAAGTCACTATTTGGAGATAAATGGATCCATCTTTTAAAAGAAAACTTATGTTGTTAAAATCACTTTCACTTGCACTTATAATTAGAACTTATTTAGCATCCTTTTATCTTAATTCACTTTAATCATTAGCTTAGCTTCCATTAATGGCTTCCATGGTAACATAGATGCATCCATTTAGCTTATTTGGTAATTAGGGTTTCAATCTTTTTAGCTTAAAATCCATTTGGATTAGCTTTGCACTCACCCATATCAATCATCTTAGCATAAATCATGGTAAAGTAGCTTGCATCATGTTAATCTAGCTTTAAATCATGTTTTCATACACATATATCATCGGTTTCGTTGATTCTCTTCAATAGAATTGCTTGAAATAGGCTCATTTATCCATAGGATTGGGAAAGGGTCGCCATTCCACATCAATGCAACACCACTCCCACAATAGGATAAGTGATGAGGTAAAAATAGCCTCATCAACATAGTGGCCTCAATATAAAAATCTAAACCTTTCAGCCCAAACTACCCTGCCAATTGATTATGTTTAGGAAAAATAATTGCTCTCTTTTTATGAATAAGCATACAAACTTTACTTCTTGAAGTTAGGCGAATTAAGCTTATTTATGTTGATTTAATGGTTTAGTCTTTGAGAATTTTTTAGGTCAACTCCACTCCCAATCACCATTGCAGTCAAAAGGGAAATGAACGCAAATCTTAATACTTTTGAAAACAAGTAAGCGGGTGCCAGAATTTCAGGAGCACATGTTTTGGGCCGAGTCTTCATAGTCTGTTATTTTTCAATTTCAAAAACTTTATGGCTCATGTGAGCCTCTTTAATATTGTATGTCATGGGCTTTAAAGTCCATCTATTATTGGCAATCTATTAACTAGAAAGTAGTATTTTGTTAGTTCTCTTCATATAAATATGTAACTGTTGCAAATAATGAATAGAGAGAAGAAGATTATCATTATGATGACAATATTTCTTTTGAGTAAAAAGCTACCATATGAAGAAAAATGAGTTTTCCCACTACTCTTTGAATTACTAAGCGATGCAAATGAAGTCTTTGGAATGAAGTAACTTAGAGATTTCTAGTGCATGTGATCTGAGATAGATGTAGACACACGCGAGAGCTGGCCACTCGAGGGTTATAGATAGATAGATAAGTATTCTATTTCTTATTCTGTATTTTCTTTTAGTAGTTAATAGTTGGAATTGCAATTCATTTTCATGAGTATATTTTATGTTGTCAGTGTCAATCCTGCAGGTTGTAACTAAGTTCGTAGTTTCTAAGCTTAACATTTGAATGTCTGGAGCACCTTTCTTTAGTTGATTCTATTAAATTGTTTTATGTTAGCAGTTGGATTATTATCTTTTGCATTAGATAAATGTTTCGTAATTTCTTTACATTTTTTTCTTCTTCAGCAATTTATGCATTCTTTAGGTTAATCATTTCCATGCTTTCTAGTTTAGTGGTGATGCTTTTCAGATTTATAATTTTTTGTTTTCTGGTTTGAGTCATTCCTCGCTTTCTAGATAGATGATTCATTGCTTTCAAGATTAGGGGCCCTTTAGCTTAGAGCTTTTGTTCGGTTGGTTAGTATTTAGGAAACCTGAGAGAGAGAAGTTGAGATGTCTTTGATCCAGGTGGATCTTGGAAAACCTAAAAATTTCACAATCTCATAATCTCATGAAACTAGCATCATCACGCAGAGCTCGCTAACATGGTCCTGATGCAACTTGAATGGGCTCAAAAGGAGTTCGTATGCAGAAGTTATGCGCAGTCAAAGGTCTGGTCAAACAGGCGAATCAGGCATTCTAAAAGGCAGAAAAAATATCATCTCAAAATGAGAAAAAAATGACACCAAGTTGTAGAGCTCGTCGCGCTGATTCCGGAACTATATTCGGTTTCAAAAATAGAGTTTGTATGAGCAAAATAGAGCCGGTCAAAGTTTGCAGACAAAAAGAGTTGACAGTCAAAATGATGACATCATCATGATGTCAGCATGGTGATGTGGCAAGAGTATATGACATGGCATAAATATGGATTAAACCATATTTGTTAAAGAAAAAAATATATAAAGTGGGCACCACCTATTAAAGTGGGATGCCACCTAAGGAATAGGGGGTATCCCACCTTATATGGGAAGTCTCCCTTGTCTTTTGGGGAAAAACTTAAAAGGAGGAGAGGATGGTGGGATCACCACCCACCATTTTCTCTATAAGATTTAATTGCTTTTTCAAAGCCTTAGAATAAGGCTAAATCCCTTTTTCCTAGAGGCCTAAATTATCCCATATTTTTAGAGGCCTAGAATATTTTCCTTTACACGGAAATATTAGGAATAGTATTCCTAAATTAAGGGGTCAAATAAAACCTTACATAAAATATTCCCTAAATAATAGAGAATAAATCCATTCGTAACCATTCAAATGGAAAGAGAATTATTTTGAGGGGATATTATCCTTCCAAAAATTATTAAAGGAGGATATTATTGATTTTTTTTCTTGTAATAGGAGATATGGGTATATTTGCAAATAATATGGTTTTAGCCCATATTAGCAAATAAATTTGTATAAAAGGGGGAGAGTTTTGGCTTGAAAATAAGCAAGTCTACTTGGAGAAATAATTCCTTTGTGAGAGTTGAATTCTTTTTGAGAGGAAGAATTGCAAGGTGTTGTTATACACCAAAATTGTAAAAGTGAGAGAGATTGTAAGGAATTTTGTGCAGGTTTTTGAAGCTTGAATATTGTAAGAAGGCATCTTCAGGTGCTTGGTGATATTAATAAAAGCGGTCCAACATTGAGAAGCGGACCCGGAGACATAGTCCTGATTGGATGAACTCGTTATCAACTTGCGTCTGATTCTTCTATCTTCTGTCTTATTATTCTTCTATCTCCTGTCTTACATTCTCTCTAATTTATTTCCAGTATTTTCAATTTGGCATTTAAGTTCTAATTACAACATTTTAGTAATTAGTTAATTTCATTGAGTTCTATAAAGGGTTAAGTGAACTTAGTCTGTAATTTCAACGGTTAAACAACATAATCACGCAATTTTGTCTAGATCGGGGAAAAATTGTAATTAGGATTAATTGCAAGTTATTTTGTAAACCTCTAATTACGGATTAGTCTTCTATTGCATATAGTTGTTGGACACTGCCCGGTCGATATATTGATGTGTTTATTCACTAAAGTGTTAGCACCTAATGACATCCTGTCACTTTTTGGTGCCATTGTTGGGGACTCCTTTTTCTAGTGTTAGTAGGAGATATCTTGAATACATCTTTTAGGGATAGAATTAGCTCTTTGGCTTCTTTTTTGCATGGTCAGGAAATGAGGCCCCCATGGAAGATTCATACCAAAAACCCCCCCAATCAACGTACCAACAACAAGTAGGGAGGAAGGAAACTCAAATCGAGAACTTATTGAGGAATTGACCGAATAGGACCTCAACCTGAGACCTTCCCACATACCCCGGAAAGAGAATGAATAGTGGTCAAGGAGCATATTCTTTCGCAGACTCCTAAACCTTGTGCCACTGAACAAATTTTGGAAGAGGACCACATCCCCTTCAACATCATGGGTGACCATAGAAATGCCGCCAATAATAACAACAATGATAACCCTCCACCATGCACATTCACTTATCCTATTGCTATTGATGCAAATGATGATACAACAATGAAAAATATCTCATCGGCTTTCTTGCCAGCCTTTCGAGGTTTGTCTATTGATGACCCTAATCAGTTTCTATTTGAATTTAAAGTCTTGTGTCAAACATATGACTACAAGAATGATAATCAGAAACTAAAGCTTTTCCCTTCCACTCTGAAAGACTCAGCTATGCGCTGGTTTATGGAGTTAGTTTCTTGGTCGATAACCTCCTGGGATGAAATGGAGTCTGTCTTTTTGGAGAAATACCAAAGTTACTGTAGGGTGAGTGATATGAAAGAAGAACTATTCAAAATAAGGAAAAATGAGGATGAAAGTTTAGAGGATTACCTAGATAGGTTTATCTTCTTATCTAAATGCTATGGTGGAGAAGCTATAAGCCTTGATATTTTGAAGACCTTATTCCTCAAAGGTCTTGATGATGAAGCTCAGAAGAGTTTAGATTTAATGGGAAAAGGAGATGTGTCCCAACTAAGACTAGAAGAGATTACGGAATTATGTTGGAATTTCTCTCTAACTCAAGGAGGAATTAGGAAGTCCACCCTTTTTAGAGGTTCCAGTGACATTAACAAACTTTATGAAGAGCTCGCCAACTTCAAGACTGAAATTCTTCTCTATTTAAACACCACTTTAGACGGCATACAGGCTAAAACACGAAACTCTAAGACCTTGTCCATCTATTGCCCCAAATGCCAAAAAAACATTTACTAAGAGAATGTCCCTTGGACAAAGTTGATAAGATTGACGTTTGTCAAGTGTGTGACAAAAATCACCCCACCGACCAGTGTGAGCTACTGAATGCCATCAAAAATTCCAAGAAAAGAACAACTCTAGTTGAGGAAGAAGTGAACGTTGTTAATCAAAGAACTGGAGGCAATTTTACCTATGGCCAGAATTCCAATCCTAACTGGACTAGATCCCAACCCAATTGGAACAACAATCAATGGGAAGCACTCTAGCCTCAAGCACCACCTCTAGTACCCTCTAACTGGGGAACCTATCCCTGGGGACTACCGGAATGGACAAACCAATCTTGGGGTAACCCTCAGTGGCCTAATCAGCCTCAACCGTAGTGGTACCCTCAAAATCCCATTCCTCAATGGAATCAACCTCAGCATCAATTTTACACTAGCCCCAGGAGAATTCCTACCCAACAACAGACTCTCCTACCACCACCTCAGAACACTCCACAAATTGAACAAGTTAACCAACCACCACTTCCGGTGCAACCAGTCCCTAACCCAATGAACAATTGTTCAAATACTCTAGTGTATTTCACTAAACAAGACAATGTCCCTAGACTTAATGCCATACACTATGGAAATCTGCAATTGAGGTCTAGAAAAACACTTTCACAGCTAACTATTGAAGAAATCATTGACAAACCTATCAAAAATCCTATTGAGGAAACCATGATAACACCTACATCTGTGGAACAGATACTAGATGCTACACAACAGAAGCCCGACTTGCTATCTTTAGTAGGAACTTCCAACCTACCTCAGGAGGAGGGGGGTCATTCTCCAACTAAACACCCAAAGGATCTGTGCCTGAGGACCCCGCACCTAAAGAAAAGACCAAGGCACCCTTTCCAAAGTGTCTGAAACCAATTCCTGTGAAGGATGCTCTGGAATCGACCTTAACCACATAAACTGCATTAATATAAGAAATTAAGCAATTACATATTGAAGTTCCCTTGTTACAGGTGATTTAGGAGATCCCTAAGTTAAACCAACTGATTAAATAGTTGTGCATCAAAACCCCAAGAAGGAAACCAAAACAAATTAAGATTGTTCATATAAATGGGTACCTAGCTGATTTGTTAGCTGGAACAACTACTGCTCTGAAATATGATGACCTAGGAAGTTTCTTTATAATAGTAACAGTTAATCAGGTAGCAATACCTAACACTTCAGTGGACCTTGGAGTAGCCATTAACGTAATGAATGTTGATGTGATGGAAAAATTGTGACTTACTGATCTACGCCCCACAACTACAGTCTTACAGATGGAAAACCAATCCATAGATATTCCCAAAGGCATCATTGAAAACGTTCTCGTTAAGGTGGATGGATGGGAATATCTAGTGGATTTCCAGATAATTGAATCCCTTACACCCAAAGACAGTTACCCAATAATTCTAGGATGACCATGGCTAGCTACAATTGTAGCCAAAATTGACTACAAGGAAGGAGGAATGACCATCTCACATGGCTCTAATAGCAAACATTTGTTTTTGTATCCTCCTGCCAAGCCTGCTAAACATAGTAAAGTATGGGTTGATGAACCAGAAAGCCCTGATGGACAAGAGAATTTGGCTTCACTGGCCATGGTAGTTATTAAATAGCATGGTGAAGAGCTAGAGGATGAATTGGAAGATGACGTGGAAAATCTTGTCATTGATTCAGGAAATGAGGAGATGTTAGACGTAGAAGAAATCCTAGGACACCCAATCAACATAGATCAAGCCAAATTTGATGGTGCTAGTTTTATTGGATTACCTTGTCCTTTGATGAACTTAGTTAAAAAAACTTACCATTTATTTGTAGATGTTTCCCAACTTCATAAAACTGTACCGCACATCTATTTAACACCCTGATAAGGCCTATGTACATTGTCACATCCAACCATCTAGGGGTCAAAACCATCATGTTGCTACCATGAAAAACTTTCAACATCAATAGTTGGCTGACTGAGATGGAAGAATAAAGACTATTTGATACCTTGGTGAGTAGATCTAAAGTGTTCGCCTAGGACTATAAAGATATAAGAGGAATACACCCTAGTGTGTGTATGCATCATATCTATACTGAGGATGTTTGACCTATTCGCCAACCACAACAAAGACTCAATCCTTCCCTCAAGGACATCGTTGAAACTGAGATTGAGAAACTCTTGCAGGTAGGATTTATCTATCCAATTTATGACAGCAAGTGGGTGTCACCTTTGGTTGTAGTTCCAAAGAAGAATGGGAAGTGGAGAGTGTGTGTAGACTATAGGGAGCTTAACAAAGCGACATGCAGAGACTATTTTCCCTACCATTCATGGACCAAGTGTTGGATAACTTGGCTGGGAGGAAATATTTTTCATTCTTGGATGGATTTAGTGGATACAACTAGATACATGTAGTAGCAAAAGACAAGGATAAGATGACCTTTACCTTCCCTTGGGGGACATTTGCATATAGGGTTCTTCCCTTTGGCTTATGTAATGCTCCTACCATGTTCCAGAGGGCCATCTTGGCTATATTTGCTAAGCTAGTAAATGAGTGTGTGGAAGTCTATATGGACGACTTCACTATATACGATTCATTTTTTTATGAAGCCCTCATGAATCTAGACAAGGTGTTAAAATAGTGTGAGGATCATCAGTTGTCCCTGAGTCACGAGAAATTTTTTCTCATGGTGGAACAAGGAATAGTGTTGGGACATCATATTTCAGCCGAAGGAAGTAAGGTTGATCCTAAGAAAATTGAAGTCATACAACAACTCGAGATCCCAAAAACACAGACTGATGTCAATAGTTTCTTAGGGCATGCTGGATACTACCAAAGATTCATAGAAAACTTTAGCAAAATTGCAGCCCCTATGTTTTCTTTCCTCTAGAAGAATGTATACTTCATTTGGACGCCTGAGTGTCAGTCTTCATTCAAAATTATTAAGGAAAAACTCATCTCTACCCCTGTCCTTCGAGAACCTAATTGGAATCTTTCATTCCATATTTATGTTGACGCATCTGATGATGCCATTGGAGCAGTTCTAGGGAAAGAAGGTGAGAATGGGGGAAAATATGCTATATACTTCATCAGCAACGCCAACAGAAAAGAACTATACCACAACGGAGAAATAATTCCTAGCTGTAGTGCATGCAATCAAGAAGTTTCAACATTATGTCACGAGATATAAAGTTGCAGTGCATATAGATCACTCAGCCATTAAGTATCTTATGAACAAACTAGTGGTAACCGCAAGGATAATTAGGTGGTTACTTCTCCTCCAAGAGTTTAATGTCACAATTGTTGAAAAACCAGGGAAATCCAATGTAGTCACAAATTTCTTATCTCGAATTAAACATGATGGCGACTGTGTTCCGGTACAAGATGAGTTTCTAGATGAAAATCTATTTGCTATTTCCGTTAAAACCCCTTGGTTCGCCAACATTGCAAATTACTTTCCCACTGCAGAAGTGCTAGCTTATTTCTCATCAAAACAAAAGAAACGCCTCATTAGAGAAAGTTCCCCTTTCAAATGGATTGATGGAATCCTATTTCGATGTGGACCCGATATGGTTTTATGATGGTGTGCTAGGGAAGATGAGACTTATAGTATTTTGAGAGCCTACCATGATGACCCTTTAGGAGGGCATTATTCTACTAAAAGGACAGCTCACAAGATTTTGGGAGTAGGATACTATTGGCCCTCAATGCACAAGGACATCAAGAAATACGTTCGTCGATGTGATGAATGTCAAAGAGTAGGTAGGCCAATTGCTTCTAACGAAATTCCCCTATAGCCTCAGGTAGTCCTTGAACCATTCAAAAAATGGGGATTGGATTTTATCGGGCCAATAGACCCTCCTTCACAAGGAAAAGAATACATTCTGGTATGCACCGACTACCTAACCAAGTGGGCAAAAGTCCAAGCCCTACATATTGCCAGAGAGGAATAGGTAGCTGATTTCCTCTACAATAGAATTTTCCTTAAATTTGGAGCTCCAAGGACAATTTTCATGGACTAGGGCCCCTAGTTTATGTCCAAAGTGTTGTCAACATTCACAGATCACTTCCAAGTAAGTCACAAGAAGTCCTCACCCTACCACCCATAGGAAAATAGACAAGTTGAGATCACTAATAGGCAGTTGGAAAATATTTTGACAAAAATGGTTTCTTCAGGAGGGAAAGACTAGGCTAGAAAACTACCAGAAGCTATCTGGACCTACAACACAACTTGGAAATCAACCACTGGCTATAGCCTCTATAAGTTAGTCTTTATGAAGAAGCCCCTCTTACCCATTGAATTCAAACTCCAAACCCTTAGGATAGCCATGGAATTGGATATGGATCTTAAACGAGTCCAAATCGAGAGAGTCTTATAGCTTAGTGAACTGGACGAACTTTGTTTCGACGCCATCCATAAAACTGAATTGGTCCAACAACAATGTAAGGTCTGGCATGAAAAACATATCAAAGAGAAAGAATTCCATACCAGGGATTGGGAATTATTTTTTGATTCCAGATACAAGGATCATCAAGCGAAACTCAGGACACACTGGCTTGGACCATACAAAATTTCTAAAGTGTTTGCTAATGGTTCAGTCCAGTTGAAACCTATTGATGGTGATACCTAAACTCTCCTAGTTAATGGGCACCGATTACATCTCCACCATAAACCTATTAATAAGGAAGAGTTTACAAAAATGGTGGAAACGCAAGGAGAAATCCACTACATTGACTCTGTTGTGGCAGGTTCAACATAGTTTTGTCAACCTAATAATAAAAAACATATATCTATATACATATCATCTTCATTTTAGAATGTTTCTTTGATTTCCTCATTGGTTTTATCATTTGGACTTGACTAAACTTTTGTCTCTATTTTGCAGGACTTCACCTTTTTCCAAGTATAATTCCAGTGCACCCTGCTACAGTGCTCCGAAATCTATTAACACAGTTGTTTCAATGCTCCGGAATTTGCACAATAGACCAATGTCGCTCATCATTCCAATCCTGCATCCTAACGCATCACTCAACAGTGCTTTGGGAAGCCAAGACCAAAATGTCACAACCTTCTTCCTTTCAGCTGCATCTTTTCAGCAATGCTCTGGAATTCTGCTATTTCTTCCTTCTGGCCACATCTTTTCAATGATGCTCTAGAATTCTATTGTTTCTTCCTTTCGGCCGCATCTTTTCAGCGATACTCAAAAATTTTGTTGTTTCTTCCTCCGGTGGCATCTTTTCATTGACGCTTTGGAATGTTGCTCAGGTGCTCTAGAATTCTATTTGGATGCTCTAGAAATTTTGGTTGCTACTCCAATTGCATCTTTTGACAATGCTCTAAAAATTTTGGTTGTTGCTCTGGCTACATCTTTTGACGATGCTCTAGAAATTTTGGTTGCTACTTCAGCTACATCTTTCGACGATGCTCCAGAAATTTTGGTTGTTGCTCTAGCTACATGTTTTCAACGATGCTCCAGAAATCTTGGTTACTGACACGGTAGCATCTATTCAACGATGCTCCAAAATCTTCAATCTGGTCACCATGTTCTGATGACATCTCTCTATGATGTTCCAGAACTCTCTTCTTCTCTACTTCAATTGCATTTCTCGGTAATGCTCTGGATTATTGGTGTAAATTTTGTCTTTCCAGTCATTTGATTTTTCCTAAGTTCTGCGCATGCCCATCCTTTAATGTCTCTTCGAGATCTGCTCCCTTATGGTTATGATCCCACATCATACCAAATTTTTCCATAATAAATAAGATTATTATGACACCTTTTTGTCATGATAATTTCCGCCATCACTTCAACCATTCCATCTATGCCATTATTATTTGTTGCCACCCTCGCCAACCATATGACTATCCAATTACGTCAGCATAGGTGAGTGATGTTTGATCTAACGACAAGACTTAAGGTATGTGAGAATTTATTTATTTAAAGGGTTAGTACTTATTTTGAATAAAGGTTAATTAATTGGCATGATTCATTCCTCCTTATAATTTTGAAACTTGTGCCCTTTACACGATTGCTAAGAGTATGACAATGGTTGTAATTCCCTATGAAATGCCGTCATAATTATGTAATAAGGTGACAAGAAATTTGGTAATTAGTTTCTTCCCCATTGAGTATATTGACACAGAACTCTTTTTCCGTCTGCAATTCAATGAAGAGACAATTCCAGAGTTCTGCATAATCTCACCAGGAGATAAAGAAAATGGGAGGTGCTAAGAAGAAGTCTGAGCCAACTTCTGTAGTTCCATTGTTGGCATTAGGCAATATAGCATCTTTATTTCAAAGAGTTGGATGGCTAGACTTCATGAAATAATTTGAAGGGTACACAGAGCAGCTTGTGAAGGAATTTGTCAAGAATTTTGTAGATGGGAAGACCAAGGTGCACGGCAAAAGATTCTAGGTAAGTACAAAAATCATTACTCACCTTTTCGGTCTCGAGAATAAAGGAATCCATTTGAATGAAAATACCCACATTCCTTATCAAAATTTAATAGAATTGTTCCATAGGGAAGGGGAACCCCAACCTATAATGACCATAAACACTAGAGGATAAAATAAAGGAATCCATAGAATGTCTCTTCTAGAGCCCTAGAGGTCTGTTGCAGCCTATATTATTAAATATTTCACTTATGAGGGACAAATGACTACAGTTGTGGGACCCCCTTTTTGTTTGTTGACTCATTTACACCACAAAATTGAGGACCCTACTCTTAGGGTAAATTTACCAACTTTTCTCTACCATTTAGTCACCTCTATGATAGAAAAGTATAAATTTGGGATGAGGCCCTTGAAACATCACGGTCTGATATAGCTAATATGTAAATACCATTTCCGCAAAAATCCAAAAAAGAAGTGGCAAAGGTTTCTGCAAAAATTTGAAAATGAGGGGCTAGGAAGGTCACTTGAGGAGGGAGAATCCTCTAAAAAAAAAGAGAAGTCTGTAGAAGAACCCTCCTCAAAGGAATTAGACACCCTTGAATCCCAACATACCTCCACGACTCCCAGGGGTGATGCGCCAAAAAAAATTCTAGATGAATGAAAAACCCCAATATAGGAAGGGGAGGTGGGAATTATGCATTTTAGAGAAGAGGAGCCTCCTCGAAAGAGAAAGAAATGAAGGAAAGTTACTTTTCAAAAAACTCCTCCTCTACAGAGGAGTAAAAGTTTATCTTTAGGGGCCAATGAAATTAATGTTGGTAAGATTGCACAAGCTATCTGGTGTTGTCATTGATGGAAACCCTAGTCAATGATTCGATCCACATGTCAGCATTTGATCATATGCAATTTTATGTTATATTTTTGAGTTGTGGACCTCAAGGAAGATAGTGTGGTGTATAATCTATGTTATCCTTGAATCTTAGAGCCTCGTATTGATCCGTGTGCAAGTTTGAAGATTCAGTTGATTAATTTTCTATTTATCAGTGCAAAAGGTCGACTAAGTGAATGTAGCATGTTGTGGATATTCGAGAAGAAATTGTTTAAGTTTTTTTTATGTTCGAGCATGTTGATTTGGGTCCTCACTATGTTGTGGACAACTTTGGTTGGTGCGCATTAAAAATTATTTGTGGATTGAGCTGGCAGTTTGTAAATATTTTCTATTTTATTGAAGCCAACATGTAGCAAATTAAATCCTTAGTAGCGGATATATATATATATAAGTGATTGTTTATACCATTTTGATATATGTACGAAGTGTGTTGATGTGTGTTGTGAAAGTAAAAAGGATTTTAGAGTGATTATGCACAGTTTCACTTGTGCATAAAAGGATTTGTGATGCAAATTGAAGCAAAACAGAGCAGAAGAGTAGAATCAAACGGAAGGTCAAGAAAATGATTAATGTGCTTAACTGGGACTATTCTCAGGCATTTGTAGATTCTATTTCATATTTCACCACTCTAGTTGTCTTTTGACATTGATTGTAAGGAAGTAATCCTTTTTTTTCTTAGTAGTGAGCTCTAGGCAGTGTGCCTAAATGCAAGTGCATTCCCATTTTGTAAACATCTTTTTGAGTATACTCAGATAATATTGTGGATTGACCTCCACCGTGGTTTTTCCCTTAACAGGGTTTCCACGTAAAAAAATCCTTGTGTTATGGTGTTGTGGTTGCTTGCTTTATGTTCATGCATATTTCTTTTGGTTGAATGTTATAAGTGCTTTAAAGATCAGATTAATAAAGCTAAAAATTTCATATCACTAATTCACCCACCCTCTTAGTGTTCATTGATTCCAACAATTGGTATCAGAGCCTAGTTCCTCAGAAGAAGTTTAAAAGCTTGGGGAAGATCCAGGAAAGTGATTTAATGGATTCAAGCAGTCTTCAACAACAACTTTTGTGCCTCTAGATGATCTTGATCAGTCAAAATCTGAAGTTTGGGAATTGCAAGCAAATCTCATGAATGCTGAGAAATTCATTGAGTCATTGAAAGAGAAAATCAATAAGTCCAGGTAGAAGAGAAGGGAACTTTGTGATCAAGTCAAGTAGCAAGAGGGTAAGAGCATTGAAGATGAACACCTGAGTCAAGCCCTGAAGGAAAAGATTGAGGAATGTGAAAAAATTTCCAAAGATAATGTTATCCTAAAGCACGAGATGGAATCTATTGTGATGAGGATGACCAAGGAGATTGAAGACAGAAAGAAGAATGAAGAGAAGCTTGCTCAGTCCTTGAAGGATAAATTTGAAGAATGCAGTTGAATTACTGATGGATTCAATCGGTTGGAGCTTGAATTGAAACAATCCAGAAATAATGAAGAAGAGCTTAAAAAGAAGATTGTTGATCTCAGAGATGAACTTGTTGCAAATGAATTCAAGGAGAAGTTCAAGATCAACTCATCCAAGCTTGATGAACTAATTAAAAGTCAGAGAACTGAAGGTGACAAGCGAGGTCTTGGATATGAGGAAGGATAAAGTTCCAGATCTGGACAAAGGATATTCAGGCAAGGAAATCAAATGAACAAAGCTGGAAGGTATCCGGTAAGACAACCTAATGCTCAAAGATTCAATGGTTACTATTTTTTTTGCAATAAACTTGGTCATATGGCTATTCAATGTAGAAGCAGAATGAATCCAAGTGGTTCATCATTCTCAAGTCAATTCTTTAATTGTAATAAGTATGGTCATAATTCAAATGAATACAGAAATATGATGAACAACTTTTATAGAGATGTCAGATGTTATACATGTAATAGATTTGGCCATATTGCCAACCAGTGCATATCAAGAGAAAATAAATGGAACAACTAGTCTAGACAAAGAAATATGGTGTGCTACAGTTACAACAAATCTAGTCACATTGCTAGATTTTGTAGAAGCAAAAAAGGGTATAGTAAATCAAGGGAAAAACATGCAGAAGGATGAAAAGGGAAAAGGGAAAGTTACTGCAGATGAGATCAGAAAACAAATGAAGAAGATATGGGTGAGGAAGAGTCCATTTGTTGCAGGAAATGATTCCACACCAGAATGAGGATCTGGTAATTCCTATGAGAATTAGGTTTAGGGCTTGTAGCCTAGGGGGAGTTCTCAAGAAAATTCTTCAAACCCCCTGCCGATAGTTGGTACCGAGATATGGATGAGTGCAGTGATTGCATTGATGATCTACAGATGTTGTTGAAACAGTTGGAGACAATATTTATGCTGAATTGAAGGTCCACAGAAGAGTTATCCTTCATAGAGTATGGAAACAGGGTATTCGAATGAGTTAGGGAAAAATCATTTATTGCGACAAAAATTTAGGTGTGCGAATGATAAAAGGTCATTTGTATTCTTCATTTGTCACTTTTCACTTTGAGAAGAAGAAGTTTGGAGAGTTGTGAAGTGAACTTTGGTGAATTTTGGTGAAGATTCAGTGTGAAGGTGATTCAGAAATCAAACCCTAATCTAGCAAAAAGATATTTATTAGGAAAACTTGTGAACTTGTGAATTTTTTAAAATGGTTGCTCTGTTGGTAGTTGATATCAAGGATAGGCCCCATCTGAAATTCAAGTGGCATCCTTTCAAATCTGTTGAGACATAGCCCTTAGGTGCATTTTCATTCGTTCTATACGACGTCTTGCATATTGAAGACATTAGGGCATACATTCATGCAAATATTGAGGAGTTAGGGAGCTCGTAGTTGTTGAATTTTTACACAAATCATATAGTTGGAGAAGATTTCAAGGTAAAGTCTGAGTTCAAAACCTTAGAGGAGAAGAAATGAACATGGAGATTGTAAAATTTCTCGTGTTTGAAGAAAATGAGTGGGTCCAATATATTTTGAGCCGAGTTCATGCTGAATTTATTTGGTTGAGTCAACCTTTTAAGATTACAAAAGAAGCCATAAGCACTGTTATAGGTTTAAATTCCTCCAGTGGGTTGCCAATCTTGAAGTCTGTGAAGAATCAAACAATTATTGATGCAACCGGTTAAGTGTTTGATAAAAGAGCCATGACAATTGATGATATTATCGAAGTGGATGTTAGATTTTCATCTATGGTCATTGGTTACAATATCTATCATTCCAGCCAAGATAATTATCTATTTGGTACAACTATTTATGCAGCATATCGGATGGTGAAGGAGAATGCAGAGTATGATCTATGTGAGTTACTCCGGAGTCAACTTATTGAGAATCTTGGTAAGATCAAGAAAGATAAGAAGAATTCCTTTAAGTATGGTAATTTTTTGTTGTTTCTATTCTTCTATTTCATGAATGAAGTTCCAAGATTTGGAAAAGTTCAATGGCAAGCTAATAAACTAGTAGCTATTCAAATTAGAGATATCTTGCACAAAGTTGGTGATAGTAAGACAAGGAAAACTATTATCTAGGGATATTTCAAGAGTTTTCAAAGTGCGATGCAAGCAAGAGAAATAATTCCTAAGTCTATTGTGGAGAAGTACTGCAAGGACACTATTTTTTTTATGGTTGACATTGATCAATGCTTGATGCAAGTTGCAGATCCTAGAACCATCTTGAGTATGCCAATGGGCTATGAAGTTGAGGAGAAAATATTGGAACTCTATGCACAACATTTGTTGAATAAACCTTGGGATCTGACAAAAGAGAGGTTTGGAACCTATGAAGAAAAAGATATGCAAGTACATGAGTAGTTGAAGAAACCTATGATAGTCCGAGAGTAAGAAAAGAAGTGGAAGCCTTCACAAAGAGCATGGCTATATCTGCAAAAGCTATGAGAGAAGCTAGAAGAAAGAGAGAACAAGGTGAACAAGAGCCTACTAGAACTAAATCTACTATTCTAGCAGCATCATCTGCCTGATCTAGATCAACAAGGAGCTTTGCACCCTTATCCAGTTCAATGAAATCAAGCCCTATGAAAGCTCAAGTGAAGACATCTAGTAGAGAAGGAAAGAGGAAGAAGGATAAAATCAAAATATTTTATGTTGCACTTGAGGAAGATGAGGAAACATAATTTGATGAAGAAGTGAGAGAAATTAAGCATCAAGGAAGAAAGGCAACAATAGTCTCTAAGGATAACCCCTCTAGTGAAGAAGAGAAAGCAAAGAAGAAGATGAAAATTGGAAAAATAGGTATGTATGTAAAGGAAGTTGAGAGAGGCATAGTAAAGGATGGTAATCTTAAGCCACTATGTGAATGGTATGATACCTTTGATAGTACTGGTCAAAGAATTCTGAAAGAAGCAACAATAAAATATTTCAATAATTTCAATTTGACTCTCATTGAAATCATGTCTGAGTTGCCTAAGGGACTGCATGAAGTTTTGGAAATGAGGAGAGTGAATGCAAGAATTGAAGATGAGTATTTGAGAGAGTGTATTCTTGTAGATTTATATATGGTGATGTCTAATGAGGAAATGAAGACAATTATGAATGGTACTAAGAAGGATTTCAAGAGAAAAACAAGAGTAAACAAGCTTATGATTGGTCGGATTGAAGAGGTAGCAAAAGAATTGAAATAATTCTAAAGGAATTTTTGTTAAACAACAGAATCAATGTTGTTTCTGAAGAAGTGCATGATGAAGATATTGCATCTATTTCGATAACAGAAGAAGGAAAAGAAGAAACAATTGAGGACACTCAGATTCCTCTTGATGTGCATGATATAGAATTTTCTATGGAGACTGAAACTCCTAAAGACAGACAAGAATCTGTAGCTGAGGAAATGGTGTTTGAAGAAAAGAAGGTTGAAGTAAAGGAAGTTCCTATGGAAGAAAGAGACACTGCAAAGGCAGTGAAGAAATTTCTGGAAGTGTAATAGGAAGATTTTGACCTTGAATTGGGTGAAGGTCCTATTAATTTGGCTACTTTGTCTCTGATTCAGAAATTGAAAGTTGCATCATTTTCTCAGGCAAAGGCTATGGAATAATTGTTGAAGTCTCACATTGAGGATAGTGAGCTATTGAATCTTGCATCCAGCATCTTGGCGAGAATCATGTCTTCTCATGTTAAGGATCCATCTGGTTCTCCCTCTAGTGAGCTGAAGAAGCTTATTAATTATGTAAGTACTCATTTTGAGTCCCTTGAGAAGTTAGCTAAGGACAAGATACAGAAGGAATTTGATGATAAAAGATTCAATAGGGTAAAGTGCATGATTGCTATTGACAAATCATTGTTAGCAACTTGTGTGAAGAATATTCAAAGTGCTCTATTTGAAGGAGGAAAGATCTATAAGTCATGTTTATCTTTGTCTAAATTTACTGAGGACAACGAGAAGAAGATTAAGGATCATGAGAAACAGTTAGTTGATATTTTTGAAGCCTTTTATCCTTTAACTATTTATGTTGGAAAGCAAGAAGGTCAGGTTATATCCCTACTTGACAAGATAAAGAGTTTGAAGCATGATAATGATATAATTGTGGAAAGAGCATGTGAGATTAGAAGCCTAATTGGTCTGAAGATGGAAACAATGTTGAGTGCATTGAAGGAAGTTGAAGAAGCTTTGGCGGTTAGTGATCCAGCGAACCTTGAATTAGCAAAGATGCAATCTTATCTATTTTGTGGTAACATGACTATCTTGGAGAGTCTCAAGAAGGGTTGGGACACTAGTTTGAGACTATTGAAGACCAATTTTGCAGATATATTCAAGTTTGTGTAAGTTGTAGCGACCTATTTGTACATATGTAGTTTGAAGTTTTTGTTTGATTTTTGGTATGCAGATTCCCCATCTTTTCCATTGATGGCAAAGGGGGAGAGTGGGATAGTGAAAAATGCTTTAATCATCTTATGGGTATTTGTGTTTCTAGAGTTTTGAAGGTTGGCAGTGTATTCATGTTGGTATTGATCCGACACTTAGTCATTTTTCACTAAGTGTTGCCATCAATGCCAAGGGGGGAGATTGTTGGCAAGAGACACTGCACAAGTTATCTAGTGTTGTCATTCATGGAAACCCTAGTTAGTTATTTGATCCACATGTCAACATTTGATCATACCGAAAGTCAGATTGAAGTTTTGTGATTAACTGTCAAGCAAGAACAAAGTATCTGACAAAATTGTGTTCACCGATTCATATGCAATTCTATGTTATATTTTTGAGTTGTGGATCTCAGGGAAGATAGTGTGGTGTATAATTTGTGTTATCCTTGAATCTTAGAGCCTCATATCGATCTATGTGTAAGTTTGAAGATCCGGTTGATTAATTTTTTGTTTATCAATGCAAAAGGCCAACTAAGTGAATGTAGCATGTTGTGAATATTTGAGAAGAAATTGTTTAAGTGTTTTTGTTATCGAACATGTTGTTTTGGTTCCTCACTACATTTTGGCCGACTTTGGTTGGTGTGCATTAAAAATTATTTGTGGATTGAGCTGATAGTTTGTAAATATTTTCTATTTAATTGAAGCCAGCATGTAGCGAATTAAATCCTTACTAGCAAATATATATAAGTGATTGCTTATATCATTTTGATATCTATACAAAGTGTGTTGATGTGTTTTGCGAAAGTCGGAAGGATTGTCAAGCGATTATGCACAGTTTCACTTGTGCATAAAAGGATTTGTGATGTGAATTGAAGCAAAACAGAGCAGAAGAGCAGAATCAGACAGAAGGTCAAGAAATCAATTAATGTGCTTAACCGGAACTATCCTCAAGAATTTGTAGATGCTATTTCATATTTCACCACTCCAATTATCTTTTGACATTGATTGTAAGGCAGTAAGCCTTTTTTTTTAGCAATGAGCTCTAGGAAGTGTGCCTAAATGCAAGTGCATTCCCATTTTGTAAACATCTTTTTGAGTATACTCAGATAATATTGTGGATTGACCTCCACCGTGGTTTTTCTCCTAACAGGGTTTCCACATAAAATATCCTTGTGTTATGGTGTTGTGGTTGCTTTCTTTATGTTCATGCATATTTCTTTTGGTTGAATGTTACAAGTGCTTTAAAGATCATATTAATAAAGCTAAAAATTGAAGAACACTAATTCACCCCCCCTCTCAGTGTTCCTTGATTCCAACAATTGAACCTCCAGACGTAGGTAGTACTTCAAAAAGGAAGAAGGCCAGGACTCCAATAAAAGTGGTAGAAATTGATAGTCCACCTGATAATGAGGAAATAAATGACACAGAAAAGGAAGGGGATCAACTTCCTAGGGAAAAGGACAAGGAAACCCTATCACCTAAAGAACAAAAAGGGAGAAAATACAATTGCCACATTCAAAGTAGAATGAAGATGAACATGTCGGAGGATTCTCTCCTTTTCTTGATAGAGCAGGGAGTATACCGGAAGTTGAAGAAAATGTACATCATATTAATGAAGAAATAGAAGAAGTGCTTTAATCATCCTTTCCTGAGAACACTGAGGTAGAAAATGTACCTCATATTGATGAAAAAGTGGAAGAAGTGCCTCACTCATCCCTCCCTGAGGACACTAAGGAGGAAAATGTGCCTCATCTTGATGAGGAAATTCCTCATGCATCCTTCTCTATGGACACAGGGGATATAGAATCTAGTCAGAAAAATGAGGAATTAGAAAAGTTAAAGGCAGAAATTGTGGGGTTGAGAGCTAGGTTGCAGGATGACAAAGCACAAATTAACCAGCAAAAAGAAGAAATTGAGGTGCAAACTGCCATTGTACATAAAAGAGATCGGGAAATTGCAAAATTGACAGCACAAATGGAGGAAAAAGACAAGCTTATTGAGTAGCTGCAATACTAGATTCGACAATGGAACCAACAGTGTAAGCAACATCAGGTTGCTCTATGTGAAAAAGATAAGTGTATTCAAGATTTGAAAAATAATTTTATGCAATTATTCAGTGCTTTTGAAGAAGAAAAGAATAGACAAGAAATTGAATTAAATGCCTCTATGAGTAAAATTGTGGAGCTAGAACAAAATATGTAGGAGAGTGACACTCAACAAGTCATGGAATCAAAGGGGACACAAATTGAACCTATTGTTATACATTGGTTCCAGGTACGCATTCCCCCAATATTAATAAAATGGATAGAGCATTGCTATCTCTTGAAGGATGTGGAATTTGAGAATAATAGGTTAAAAAGGGAATTGGTGATGTTAAAAAAATCTTTTCATCAGGCATATAAGGGTAAACAGGATGCCTGTGAAATTGGTGAATTACTATTAGCCTGTAGAAGACCATCTAGGTTGTACTCCATGTTTCTTAATGAGCATCTTTTAAGATGGAAATTGCAAAGAATTCACCAAAACCAGCCACATGATCCTAATGACAGAGAATTTGTAAAAATATTTGTCGAGTCACTCCCTGAACAACAGAATTTGTTGTGTGAGTTCTTTGTTCATAATTTTCTCCTAGAGAAATATACAGATTTCTTTATTAACTTCTTTGTGGGAGAAGTAGAATTGTGATCATTCCTGTCTACAATGAAAAATCAACTTCACTAGAAAGATATATCAAGAGAATATGCATAGGAAAAAAATACTATAGGGTTGCAAATGAGGTACCCTCATAGGATGCCTTTCTCTTTCAAGGCACAATTTTTGGGTGTTAGACTTAAAAAGGAAGTACATGTCAAATACAATAACAATCTCTGGTTGTGTCATGATCACTTTTAGGAACAAGGGCCACAATTAATAGGACCAGCATGGAATGCATGCGAAGAGAGGTATGCCCCTCTTCCTATGCATCTCAAGAAAAGGGAAATAATTTCACCCCTTAAAATTAGATCATCCTACAGAAGAGTGGTAGCTTTGGACAAAATTCTTGAAGAATTAAAGATTAATTGGATTGATATGAGGTGCAGACCCCCTTGCTTCTTTCACCACCTCCTTCAGTATACACCAATCTGGACCAAAGTGAGGACAATTTTGCTAGGTGGAAACAAAGAGTCACTTTTCATCAGGTATTCTTAAGGAACCCAAAGACATTGCACATAGAGGCAGATGATGTGTATGATCTTAGTGCCATGTATGAGGAGATGAACAGGAGGAATGAAGGATAGGGGGCACACCAGAGAGCAGGAGGACCTACTTGGACTTAGGAAGGGGAGGAAATGATGAGGTAAAAATAACCTCATCAACATAATGGCCTCAATATGAAAATCTAAACCTTTCAACCCAAATTACCCTGCCAATTGATTACCTTTAGGAAAAATAATTGCTCTCTTTTTATGAATAAGTGTACAAACTTTACTTCTTGAAGCTAGGAAAATTAAGCTTATTTATGTTGATTTAATGGTTTAGTCTTTGAGCATTTCGCGAGTCAACTCCACTCTCAATCACCATTCCAATCAAAAGGGAAATGAACGTGGATCTTAATACTTTTGAAAACAAGTGAGCGGGTGTCAAAATTTCAAGAGCACACGTTTTGCGCCGAGTCTTCATAGTCTGTTATTTTTTAGTTTCAAAAAATTTATGGCTCGTGCGAGCCTCTTTAATATTGTATGTCATGGGCTTTAAAGTCCATCTGTTATTGGCAATATGTTAAGTGGAAAGTAGGATTTTGTTAGTTCTCTTCATATAAATATGTAACTATTGCAAATAATGAATAGAGAGAAGAAGATTATCGTTATGCTGCCAATATGTCTTTTGAGTAAAAAACTAGCATATGAATAAAAATGAGTTTTCCTGCCACTCTTTGAATTATTGAGTGATGTGAATGAATTCTTTGGAATGAAGTAACTTAGAGATTTCCAGTGCATGTGATCTGAGATAGTTGTAGACACACCTGAGAGTTGGCCACTCGAGGGTTATAGATAGATAAATAGATAAGTATTCTTTTCTTATTCTGTATTTTCTTTTAGTAGTTAACAATTGGAATTGCAATTCATTTTCATGCATATATGTTATGTTGTCAATGTCAAGCCTACAGGTTGTAACTAAGTCCATAGTTTCTGAGCTTAACATTTGAATGTCTCGAGCATCTTTCTTCAATTGATTCTGTTAAAAAAATTTATGTTAGGAGTTGGCTTGTTATCTTTTGCATTAGATAAATGTTTCCTAATTTCTTTACATGTTTTGCTTCTTCAACAATTTATGCATTCTTTAGGTTAATCATTTCCATGCTTTCTAGTTTAGTGGTGATGCTTTTCATATTTATATTTTTTTGTTTTCTAGTTTGAGTCATTTCCCACTTTCTAGATAGATGATTCATTGCTTTCTAGATTATGGGCCCTTTAGCTTAGAGATTTTATTTGGTTGGTTAGTATTTAGAAAACCTGAGAGAGAGAAGTTGAGATGTCTTCTATTGCATATAGTCGTTGGACACTGCCCAATTGATATATTGATGTGTTTATTCACTAAAGTGTTAGGACCTAATGACAGCCTGTCAATAAGTTTCAATGGATTAGAATAGGTTTTTTTGAAGCTTTTGTATTTTAATATGTTAGTTTTAATGGATGCTTAGTTTAGTTTTGTATTGAATGATATTACTGGATTGATTTTTAGTGGCTTGAATATGCTTCGAATTCTCATGGATCAAGTGTAGTCTAACCATAATAATTTATTCTTCACAACAGGTATTGCTCAAGTAGTAAGAATGGAAGCTATCAAAATTATTCTTTTTCTGCTCACAAGGACTTCAAATTTTATTAGATGGATGCCAAATTAGTTTTCTTGAATTGAGATTTGGAAGAATAAGTATACATAGAGATATCTGATGGATTCCAATTATTGAAAGAACTAAACATGGTGTGCAAACTCAAAAATGCATTGTATGGTCTCAAACAAGCTCCTAGAGCTTGGTATGCAAGGTTGGATAAGTACTTGCTTTAGCAAGGATTCAAGAAAGGTACCACAAATAGTAAACCTTACTTCAAGATTGAGGATGAAATAGTTTTGATAGTCATTGTGTATGTTGATGATATAATCTTTGGTGGAAATGATGAGATGTGCAAGAAGTTTTCTAAAGAAATGCAGAAGGAATTTGAGATGTCTATGATTGGTGATTTATCTTTCTTTCTTTGTCTTCAAATCGCTCATCTAAATGATGGTATCTTTATTTCTCAAGAAAAGTATGTCAAGGAGATGTTGAAGAAGTTTGGTATAGAAGATTGTATTAAACCAACAAGTACTCCCATGGTTACTGGTTGTCATTTGAGAAAAGATGATGAGTCTCCCTTGGCTGATCGGACTCTATATGGATCTATGATTGGAAGCTTGTTGTATCTAACTACTTCAATACCTGATATCATGCATGTAGTATGTTTGGTTACAATATTTCAAGCTAATCCTAAATAAATGCATGTGAAGGTGATCAAGAGAATCATTAGATATTTTAAGAGTACTCTTGATTATGGCTTGTGGTATCCAAAAGGTAATAAATTTGATCTAAGTGCGTGCACCAATGTTGATTGGGTTGGTTGTGTTGATTATAGAAGGAGTACCAATTGTGGAGCTTTCTTTTTAGGAAGTAGATTGGTTTCATGGCACAATAAGAAACAAGATTCAATATCATTATCAACTCTTGAGGAAGAGTATATTGCAACAATATCTTGCTATACAAAAGTGTTGTAAATGAAGCAAACATTGAAGGATATCAAGATAAAGTATGATGAGCCTATTCCTATTCTATGTGATAACACAAGTACTATCAATATTTCCAAGAATCCAGTGATGCATTCTAGAACCAATCACATATCAATTAGGTATCACTTTATAAGTGAGAAGGTTGCAGAAAAAGAAGTCAAGTTGGAATATATACCTACAAAATATTAGATTGCAAATATTTTCACCAAGGCTCTTGCAAAGGATACATTTAAGTATCTCTGATAGAAGCTAGGGGTAGTTTCCCATCCTTCTTCTTGCTAGATTCATATTTTTTGCATCTATATATGGGGGTAATTCAAGCCATATCCTTATTCTTAAACTGATGGTGGTTACCTCTGTAATGCTTGCGAGATGAGCAAAAGCATTTTAAAAAGTCCATTTCACTTTAAAAGGTTTACAAGTAAATAATGCCATTATTAAGAGTTTCCAAAGTAACTCAATGCAAATGAGTTAATTAAATTTCCTTTCTTGTATATAAAATATAACATTGCATTTCTTCATGATTAAGCACATGGCCAAGTATATCAATGCATTTTTCACATATATAATCATTCATGCTCAAAATAGATCAATAAACCAATAAATAATTATTCACATTCAAGTGAGATCAATAAATTCAATAAATACATTTGTATCAATGTTACATCATAACCTTAATAGCACATCTATTTCAATGTTGCAGTAACAAATGTCAAATACAATTACATTTTACAAAGGGCTTTACAAGCCATACAGTAGAATACACAAGTACATCCATAGTAAAATAAAAACTCTAATCCTCCAACTACCCTGACACCATCGGTCTTCTTGCAAGTTGGGCCAAGAGTGTGATTGAGGTGCCTTTTCCGCCCAACCACGAAGTACATGACTCCCTAGGGTTCCTTCCTAACTCGAAGGAATCCCCGGCCCTACATAAGGAGCCTAGCAACCTGACACAATAAAACAGGAGGGAACTCTCGATGCATGCCTGGTGCCTATATGCATTTCTAATATGAGAATACATATTTCTTGCAACAGGAGGTGGCAGAGACTCAAATACATATATTTCTAGGCTTTTTAAACAAATCCATCTATTTCAATGGTACAGGTGCTTGGCCAAGCATAAATAAAAAAAAGTGGTAGTTTCAGAAAAGGTAAAACTACCGTCTCTGTGGATCCACCTTCGGCATCCTATCCCGGAAGTTACCAAAATACAGTATAAAGAGAAAAACAGAAAATTATGCATTTTCCTTATATGCTTCATGCATTTCATTGATTCTAAAAAGAATTTCCTTCATTTTTTTTCCATATTCATAAAGAGTTAATCAAACTATTTTCAGTCACAATTGCAGTGAAGGTTATCGGTCTATAGAGTTCAAAGAAAGTTTTCAATGCATTCTTGTGTTCAATCTCAGTTTGGTTGATCAAGATAAATAGATTTAAAGTTTCAGAATTTAAATAAAATATGCTCTCTTTCTCAGCAAAATCACAAAGTCAACACGTTTTCCTCTATTTGATAAAAGATTTGTTTTCAGTTCATGCTACACTCTTGAGTGTTCTATGTTCCAAATCAGTTTCATTTGTATACAAGTTTGAGTATCATGTCATTTTCTTGTGTATTGTCACTGACAGAAATAATGTTTCCAATATAAAGCATTGATCATTGATTTACATTTTTAAACATATATACATGGGTTTATTTGAATCTTTGTGTATATTTATATATACATGTAAATATGCATCCTCTCATTCATGTTATAGACTCAGTCAGATTTGAAAGACAATAAAATATCAAAACACCTACAAATTTCTGGTTAAACAATAAATTCGGTAGGATAATACATGTAGAAAATAGAGGTTTGCATACTGACTTCTGTGTGTTTTACTGGAAGTTCTTATGAATATAATCTGGATGTCAACAACTGAGAAAATGTTTACACAGTTTCCAAAAGAAAGACTTCACATTTGCATGACACAAAAACTTCATTATTGCATTCTCAACATCACAATTACTTCTGAGGATTTCAATGTTACACAGAGTTATATAGGTACCTGTTTCTGAAACATGCATGACTGAGTAAAATTTACTCATTTACATGTTTATATATATATATATATATACTTATATTTACACAGTTGTATATATATATATATAAATATAGATTAACATAGTTATTTTCCTGCTCACATTTTACTGTCGTGCACACAGGAAAAAGCAATTTACAGTGTTCAAAATATATATTAAGCATCCCAAATAAAGATTGGGAACCTTGCCTCTCCCATAGGGAGGGCGCGGGTTGTGAGGAGAATGCGCCCTCTCCACAGGCCGCGGCCTGTGGAGGGCGCGAGCCTCCCCACAGCGCCGTCCCTTCCCTTGGGACGGGGCTGGGGGTTGTTTCCCCTCGCACACACAGTTAAACAATGAGATACCAGTGCCAAAAACTATGAAAACCACAATATTTAATTCGAACTTTTCAAAATAAAGTCAGGTAAAGATTTATAAGCAGAATTTTGTGTATATGTATATGTATATATATATATATATACATAGGAATGCAAATTCTTGTGTGTATATATATATATATTATGTCTATTGTTTATATATTTTTTATATGCTTTCATTCCTTTCAAAATATTCTGTACAGAAGAATAGCAAAAGAAGACAGAATCATGAATTACAGATTACAAAAGAATAATACCCCATTCTGGAAGAAAGAATTTGGACAATTTCTCACAAGGAAAACAAATAAAGAGAAGGTTCTCCCCCAAATTTTAAAACACAATTTGCAGACAATATCACAATTTTTGCATGCAAGCTCTCCAACTGTTTGCCAAAATTCGAACTAGATTAATAGAAAGAAAAGAAAAACCTGTTTAAAAACTTCCAATTGAAGATTCCCGAAATTTCCTTCAACCTTCTTCTCCTACGCTGGTTCTTTTCTGGTAAAGCTTCCCCCCTTTCTCCTGTCTTCTCTCCTCCTTAAATCCTTATCCCGTCTTCAGAAATTCATGCTAAAACCCCCTTCCAAATTTCCAAATGAAAAGAACTTCTTGGCAGCCATTGACACCCAAACTTCCAGAGAATATTGTTTTTCAAGAAGAAATTTCAGGAACCGTTTCTTCACGGGAATGTCTTTTCCTATTCTACATTAATTTCCTCTCTTATTAAGCCCTAATAGAAATTAAAACAAATGCAATTAAAAATATTTCAATTTTATTTCAATTTCATAAATAAATAAAATATAATAAAATATTTTCTATTACTTGCACAAAAAGTTAGATAAGTAATTCAAAAATACTTTCTCCATAAACACATATTCCATTTGGCTTATTATTTAAATATCACAATTAAGATAAATTTAGAAATCATAAATCTTTTAAAACTGCTATTATTAATTAATTTATATTTATGTTATTATTTTATTATTTATTTATTTTATCCATTTATTATTTATTTTGCAAATAATTCAAAGCAATCCATTTAGAATAGACATTGCCTAAATGCAACTATATGATTCTAGGTGTTGTGTGTGTGACCGAGAGTTCTTCCTCTTTTACCCTGTCGGGAAGCTAGCCTTCTTTACTCAATCACACTCTTGGTCTTCAACCACCTGCAACTCATGTGCACTCAGGCACGCAACAACGAAATTGTATTAGTAATCGATATAGAGATATAAATCAAAGCAATAATTAAATCAATACTTCAATTTTGTTCTATCTTACATATTCAAAATAAAATGCATTCATAATTTCAAAAGTAAATACTTTTCACATTTCCACACCAAAGCATCGTAATAAATCATATTACTCTAGCACACATCATCATTCATAAAATAAATCCACACAAAGCCATAGACAAAACAACATCAAAGTCTGAGACGTGACATCCTTCCCCACTTGGAAGAGACATCGTCTCGATGTCTAAAAGCAAGTTACACAACAAGATTGAGATACCAGTATATCATAAGTCTCTACATGAAAGAAAAATAAGAGTATGCTAAGATCTCAAATGAGGAAAGACTCTATCTATATCCTCAGCATTCTCCCAGGTGGCATTATCCACCGAATACTAGTCCCACTGGACCCTATACTGCATAATATCTTTGTTTCACAACTTAACGTTGTGCTTTTCCAGAATCTTGACGGGCTCCACCTGTATCACCCCTGGGTCCTGAACCTACAATGCACGCCAATCAAGGATATGAGCAATATCTGGATGGTAGGGCTTAAGTACTGAGACATGAAATACATTATGTATCAGGGATAGAGCTGGTGGCAGAGCAAGCCTGTAAGCAACTGGATTCACCACCTCCAAAACATCAAAGGGGCCAACAAACCTAGGGGCCAACTTAGAGTTCTTGCCGAAAGAGATTGAACTCTCTGAACCCTCAAAAAGACCTTATCTCCTACAGAGAACTGCCTGAAGCTTCGGTTCTTGTTTGCTAGACTTTTCTGTCTATCCGCAGCTTGTTTCAATTTTTCCTTTTAATGATCTTCATTTGGTCTTCCATTTCTCTGAGCATCTCAGGGCCAATCACAACCCTGTCTTCTACTCTGTCCCAACTAATGGGTGTTTGACATTTATGTCCATAAAGAGCTTCAAAAGGTGCCATACCCAAAGAAGCATGGTAGGAGTTGTTGTAAGCAAACTCCACCAAAGGCAAATACTCCTCCCACTTATGTTGATGCTCCATACAATACATGCGGAGAAGATCTTCTACTACCTGATTCACCCTCTCTGTCTGACCATCGGTCTGAGGATGATATGCGGAACTGAAATTCAATTTAGTTCCCAAGGAAGAGTTCAACGTGATCCAAAACTTGGAAGTCATCCGAGTGTCTCGATCTGAAATGATCATTTCTGGCACTCCATGCAAACGGAAGATTTCCTGAACAAATTTTCTTGCTAGAACCATTGAACCGTCCTTGAGATTTCCAGGAATGAAATGAGCAACCTTTGTCAACTTATCCACCACAACAAGGATGGTATCATGTCGGTTCCTAGACATTGGCAACCCCTGAATAAAATCCATGGTGATAACCTGCCATTTATACTCTGGCACCTTATGTGGATATAAGAGTCCTGCCGGATGCACATGCTCAGCCTTGACTCGCTGGCATTCCAAGCATCGGGCTACATAAGAAGTAATATCCCTTTTAAGTCTTGGCCAGAAGTACAGTGGCCTAAGTCCTTCCATCATTTTTGTAATACCAGGATGTCCTGAGTATGGTGCATTGTGGAACTCCTCAAGCACCAACTCTCTCAAGTTTGCAAAACTAGGAATGTACATCCGTCCCTGGAATCTCAAAATCCCATCCGATTCAAAAACATAGCCATCATATTGACGATCCGAGGAATTCAGCCCTAGGGCTTGTTTCACCCTTTCATAATGTTCATCCCCAAGTAAGGATTGAACTACCTGCTGCCTGAAATCTGATTTTATGGTAACCATGGCTGCAAGGTGCCTCCTTCTACTCAAGGCATCAGCCACCCTGTTTTCCTTACCTTTAATATATTCAATACCAAAGTCATACTCACTCAAAAATTCCAGCCATCGCCTCTGTCGGGCATTAAGATTGGGTTGAGTGAAGATGTATCTCAATCCTGCATGATCTGTCTTTAGTTCGAAAGGCTTTCCCAAGAGATAGTGTCTCCACATCTGCAGAGCATGGACTATGGCTGCCAACTCCAAATCATGTGGTGCATAATTTAATTCATGTTGCTTTAACTTTCTCGATTCATATGCCACCACTTGCCCTTCTTGCATAAGAACTACTCCTACCCCTTCCCCTGATGCATCAGTAATGACTATGAAATGACCATTCGGATTAGGCACAACTAGAATGGGTGCGGTAGTGAGTTTCTCCTTAAGCAGCTGAAAAGATCTCTCACACTTATCACTCCATTCAAATTTCTTTTCTTTCTTCTGCAGTGCAGTGATGGGTGCTGCAATTGTTGAGAACCCCCGAACGAATCTCCTATAATAACCTATAAGACCCATGAAACTTCGAACCTCAGAGACATTCTGTGGTGTTGGCCAATCCATGATTGCCTTAATCTTTTTTGGGTCCACCGCTATCCCTTCTACTGAAATAACATGTCCCAAATAGTGTACCTCAGATTGAAAGAAGGTACATTTAGACATCTTTCCATACAGCTTATGTTCTCTCAGTCGCTGCAGTACAATTCTCAAATGCTTTTCATGTTCTTCCTCTGACTTAGAATAGATCAAGATATTGTCAAGAAAGATTAGGACAAAGTTATCTAAGCAATCTCGGAAGACACTATTCATCAGATTCATAAAAGTTGTAGGGGCATTACTTAGCCCAAAAGGTAGCACCGTAAACTCATAGTGCCCATACCTTGTTCTGAAGGCAATTTTGTGAATATCTTCTTCCTTCAACCTCAACTGGTGGTACCCCGATCTCAAATCAATTTTCGAGAATACCTTGGCGTCTTTCAGCTGGTCAAACAAGTCATCAATGCGTGGGAGCATGTATTTGTTCTTGATAGTGACCTTGTTAAGCATCCTATAGTCAATGCATAACCTCAAGGTTCCATCCTTTTTCACAAAAATTACCGAAGCTCCCCAAGGCAACACGCTTGGTCTAATAAAACCCTACTTCAACAATTCCTCCAGTTGGGCCTTAAGCTCAAATAATTCTGTTGTGTTCATCCTGTAAGGAGCTTTAGACTGAGGTTCTGCCCCTAGTAGCAAATCAATAGAAAAATCAAACACACGCCTAGGCGGTAGCTCAGTTAGCTCTACAGGAAAAACATCCTCAAATTCTTTCAGAATGGGATGATCATTTATTGAGGATTCTTTCTCATCAAGGTCCTTGACCTTTATTGCAAAGATAGTGCATCCCTTCTGACTTTCCTTTTTCAACTGCATGGCGGAGACTTGCCTAAGCTCCAAAGGCTTTTTAACGCCACAAAACTCCACATGGTTTCCTCTATCATCAAGACACTTTATTGACTTCTCTTCGCAATCAACAAGAGCCTTATGTTCAGAGAGCCAATTTATCCCTAATATTACATCGTAAGACCCCAATGGTGCAACATACAAATTCACTTGCGTTTGAAGGTTAGGGAGTTCAAGTTTACTGAAATACATGCATTGCTCTACCTTCCTCTCTACCCGGTTTCCATATTGAAATTTCCAAGAATTTGCCATATAACTTGGTCTAACTGATAACTTAGTCAAAACATGAGGATCTACAAAACTATCAGTAGCACCAGTATCAATCAAAACAGAAACAGGGCATCTAAACAATTTACCCAATAGCTGGATAGGAGTGGCTTGATAATCTGCTTGGCGATTGTCAACCGCCGCATGAATATGATGCTGATTCCTGTTATTTTGTTTGTTACTCCTCTGAGGGCACACACTGGCATAATGCTCGCCACCACAAGTATAACAACCTCCACGAGGTTCTTTGGACTTGTCAAAAAAATCTCTCCTCCGATTATCATTCCTTTTATTGAAATTTCCCCTCTTGTTGTTATTTTTCCTGTTTCCATCATTGCGGTCTTGAGGACTACCATCCCTCTTCAGATTTCTGATTTGCCTGTTATCATTCCCTTGATTTTCCTATTTGCTCTGACCACCCTAATTGTTGTTACCTTGACGATTTCCTTGAAACTTCTTATTGCCATACTTGGTTTCCCTGCTCTTCTTATAGTTAGTAGCTTGTTGTAGCTTGTGCTCCTGTTTAATTGCCAAATCAAAAACTTCATCCATGGTGGCCGGATTATGCAGATCTATTTCATTTCCAATTTGAGGTCTAAGCCCCAAAATAAATTTCTGAACTCGAAACCTCTCATCATGCTGGTACTGGGGTGCGTACTTAAGCAAGTGAGAAAATTTCTCCCAATACTGAGTCACTGTCATGCCACCCTGTATGAGAACCTGGAATTCTGTCATTTTCCTATCAAAATAAGATTGTGGTAACCACCTCTTTCTAAATAGCTGTAGAAACTTATCCCAAGTTACCTTCCCATGCATAAACTGCTTATCCGCCCTTTCATTCTCCCACCAAGTAGCAGCCTCACCGGTGAGCTGATAAGAACCCCATTCAGCCTTTGTTTCATCAGATAGATTACGTAGGGAAAAATACTTCTCCATCTCTATAACCCAGGCTTTTGCTCCATCTCCAAAAATTTTCCCATCAAATTTCGGAGGAGCGACCTTCTTAAGGTCTTTTCCCAACTCCTCAGCCACCCTATTTAGATTTCCTTCATTTCCAGGTGGTTCAACATTTGTTTCTCCATCGGTTACATTTGTGTTTAACCCTTGACGGCCAACTTGCCACTCCTGTTCTAGTTCCTCAATTCTAGCCCCCTGACTTTGCAACAAGGCCAAAATTTGATCCAGTTTATCATTGGGATCTCCACGAGATCCTCCAGCCCGCTTGTAAACTCTACCCTCCATTTAAGGTTATCCTGGTTAAAGCACAACATCATACGTAGTTAGGCATAGGTCCTAGAGTTGAACCTTGCTGCTCTGATACCAAAATGTAACGCTTGCGAGATGAGAAAAAGCATTTTAAAAAGTCCATTTCGCTTTAAAAGGTTTACAAGTAAATAATGCCATTATTAAGAGTTTCCAAAGTAACTCAATGCAAATGAGTTAATTAAATTGCCTTTCTTGTATATAAAATATAACATTGCATTTCTTCATGATTAAGCACATGGCCAAGTATATCAATGCATTTTCACATATATAATCATTCATGCTCAAAATAGATCAATAAACCAATAAATAATTATTCACATTCAAGTGAGATCAATAAATTCAATAAATACATTTGTATCAATGTTACATCATAACCTTAATAGCACATCTATTTCAATGTTGCAGTAACAAATGTCAAATACAATTACATTTTACAAAGGGCTTTACAAGCCATACAGTAGAATACACAAGTACATCCATAGTAAAATAAAAACTCTGATCCTCCAACTGCCGTGACACCATCGGTCTTCTTGCGAGTTGGGCCAAGAGTGTGATTGAGGCACCTTTTCTGCCCAACCACGAAGTACATGACTTCCCTGGGTTCCTTCCTAACTCGAAGGAATCCCCGGCCCTACATAAGGAGCCTAGCAACCTGACACAATAAAACAGGAGGGAACTCTCGATGCATGCCTGGTGCCTATATGCATTTCTAATATGAGAATACATATTTCTTGCAAAAGGAGGTGGCAGAGACTCAAATACATATATTTCTAGGCTTTTTAAACAAATCCATCTATTTCAATGGTACAGGTGCTTGGCCAAGCATAAATAAAAAAAAGTGGTAGTTTCAGAAAAGGTAAAACTACCGTCTTTGTGGATCCACCTTCGGCACCCTATCCCGGAAGTTACCAAAATACAGTATAAAGAGCAAAACAGAAAATTATGCATTTTCCTGATATGCTTCATGCATTTCATTGATTCTAAAAAGAATTTCCTTCATTTTTTTCCATATTCATAAAGAGTTAATCAAACTGTTTTCAGTCACAATTGCAGTGAAGGTTATCGGTCTATAGAGTTCAAAGAAATTTTTCAATGCATTCTTGTGGTCAATCTCAGTTTGGTTGATCAAGATAAATAGATTTAAAGTTTTAGAATTTAAATAAAATATGCTCTCTTTCTCAGCAAAATCACAAAGTCAACACGTTTTCCTCTATTTGATAAAAGATTTGTTTTCAGTTCATGCTACACTCTTGAGTGTTCTATGTTCCAAATCAGTTTCATTTGTATACAAGTCTGAGTATCATGTCATTTTCTTGTGTATTGTCACTGACAAAAATAATGTTTCCAATATAAAACATTGATCATTGATTTACATTTTTAAACATATATACATGGGTTTATTTGAATCTTTGTGTATATTTATATATACATGTAAACATGCATCCTCTCATTCATGTTATAGACTCAGTCAAATTTGAAAGACAATAAAATATCAAAACACCTACAAATTTATGGTTAAACAATAAACTCAATAGGATAATACATGTAGAAAACAGAGGTTTGCATACTGACTTCTGTGTATTTTACTGGAAGTTCTTATGAATATAATCTGGATGTCAACAACTGAGAAAATGTTTACACAATTTCCAAAAGAAAGACTTCAGATTTGCATGACACAAACTTCATTATTGCATTCTCAGCATCACAATTACTTGTGAGGATTTCAATGTTACGCAGAGTTATATAGGTACCTGTTTCTGAAACATGCATGAATGAGTAAAATTTACTCATTTACATGTTATATATATATATACTTATATTTACACAGTTGTATATATATATATATATATAGATTAACATAGTTATTTTCCTGCTCACATTTTACTGCCGCGCACACAGGAAAAATCAATTTACAGTGTTCAAAATATATATTAAGCATCCCAAATAAAGATTGGGAACCTTGCCTCTCCCATAGGGAGGGCACGGGCTGTGAGGAGGCTGCGCCCTCTCCACAGGCCGCGGCCTGTGGAGGGCGCGAGCCTCCCCACAGCACCATCCCTTCCCTTGGGATGGGGCTGGGGGTTGTTTCCCCTCCCACACACAGTTAAACAATGAGATACCAGTGCCAAAAACTACGAAAACCACAATATTTCATTCAAACTTTTCAAAATAAAGTCAGGTAAAGATTTATAAGCGAAATTTTGTGTATATGTATATGTATATATATATACATAGGAATGCAAATTCCTGTGTGTGTATATATATATATATATATTTATGTCTATCTGTTTATATATTTTTATATGCTTTCATTCCTTTCAAAATATTCTGCACAGAAGAATAGCAAAAGAAGACAGAATCATGAATTACGGATTACAAAAGAATAATACCCCATTCTGGAAGAAAGAATTTGGACAATTTCTCACAAGGAAAACAAATAAAGAGAAGGTTCTCCTCCATATTTTAAAACATAATTTGCAGACAATATCACAATTTTTGCATGCAAGCTCTCCAACTGTTTGCCAAAATTCGAACTAGATTAATAGAAAGAAAAGAAAAACCTGTTTAAAAACTTCCAGTTGAAGATGCCTGAAATTTCCTTCAACCTTCTTCTCTTGCGCTGGTTCTTTTCTGGTGAAGCTTCCCCCCTTTCTCCTGTCTTCTCTCCTCCTTAAATCCTTATCCCGTCTTCAGAAATTCATGCTAAAACCCCCTTCCAAATTGCCAAATGAAAAGAACTTCTTGGCAGCCATTGACACCCAAACTTCCAGAGAATATTGTTTTTCAAGAAGAAATTTCAAGAACCGTTTCTTCACGGGAATGTCTTTTCCTATTCTACATTAATTTCCTCTCTTATTAAACCCTAATAGAAATTAAAACAAATGCAATTAAAAATGTTTCAATTTTATTTCAATTTCATAAATAAATAAAATATAATAAAATATTTTCTATTACTTGCACAAAAAGTTAGATAAGTAATTCAAAAATACTTTCTCCATAAACACATATTCCATTTGGCTTATTATTTAAATATCACAATTAAGATAAATTTAGAAATCATAAATCTTTTAAAACTGCTATTATTAATTAATTTATATTTATGTTATTATTTTATTATTTATTTATTTTATCCATTTATTATTTATTTTGCAAATAATTCAAAGCAATCCATTTAGAATAGACATTGCCTAAATGCAACTATATGATTCTAGGTGTTGTGTGTGTGACCGAGAGTTCTTCCTCTTTTACCCTGTCGGGAAGCTAAACTTCTTTCCTCAATCACACTCTTGGTCTTCGAACACCTGCAACTCATGTGCACTCAGGCACGCAACAACGAAATCGTATTAGTAATCGATATAGAGATATAAATCAAAGCAATAATTAAATCAATACTTCAATTTTGTTCTATCTTACATATTCAAAATAAAATGCATTCATAATTTCAAAAGTAAATACTTTTCACATTTCCACACAAAAGCATCGTAATAAATCATATTACTCTAGCACACATCATCATTCATAAAATAAATCCACACAAAGCCATAGACAAAACAACATCAAAGTCTGAGACGTGACAACCTCTCAGGGGGAGTAGGTAGTGGTTGTTGTTGACAGGGGGAGCATGTAAGTTGTTTCAAGGAGAGAATGTACATCAAAGGGGGAGAGTTTGAAGAGAAGAAATTATGCTCAAAAGGGGGAGAAAAAAGGTCCTTTTTCCCTTTGTATTTGATGTCAAAGGGGGAGAGAAATGTGCACCTAAGGGGGAGAGAGATTGTGCACCAAAGTGGTGTGAGGATTATTCTACCATCAATGACAAAGGGGGAGATTGTTGCATCTTGATAAGCTTGGTTATCATTGATCTCAAAAGTATGTTTTAGATTGTTGCAGTTTGGTTGTCATTAAGAGTTGTTGATGTCAAAAGAGAGTTGCATTATAGCTACCAGAGTCTTTGAGAAATGCTCTGCATTTCTCCAAATCATCTATATTATGCATTCCATCAAAACTAATTGAACCTTTTCCACATATCTTAGCAGATGTATCATCACCAAACTTAACTAGACCTCCTTCATATTTCTCAAGTATAAAAAACTTACTTTTATTACCGGTCATATGATTTGAGCATACATTATCAATGATCCAGTATTTCTTCTCCTCTCTAGCATGAAAAGCAATTATAATAGTTATTTCAACATTATGACCTACTTTCGGATCACTTTCCTTCATACATCTCTTAGAGTTAGCAGAATTAGATTCAACATTTATAGCCATGAACAAGAATTCACTATCCACATCATCCGCATAGCCAAATTCATCATCAAATATACTGGCATCTTCTCAAACATAATAACTTTTCTTAACATTTTTTCCTTTTTTCTCCTTATTTTTATCATTCAAAGCTTTGTTTGGACATCTTGAGGCATAATGACCTATCTTTCAACAACTAAAACATTTGAAAGGTAACTTACCTCTATACTTTCTAGTACCCTTTTTCATTCTCCTCACAAAATTTTCTTGTACATCATCAAAATCCTCCTAATCTGATTCCTCGGTCTTCTCTGATTTTTTGGCCTTAAAAGTAGTCTCAACTTTTGTATTACTCAGGCCACATTCTCTTTTCAAAAGTAGATAAAGCACCATACAATTGATCTCTATTATATTTTCTTAAATCCTAAGCTTCCTCGGTAGTAAAAACTTATGACTATAAGCTTTAGGAAGAGTTCTCAATACCTTTTTTTACCACTTCTTCTTCAAGCTTTCCACCAAGACCTCTGATGAATTTGACAGTCTCATCCACCTTATGCATGTAGCTTGTAATGTTTTCATCTTCTAACATCCGCATGTTCTCAAATATGATCTTTAGATTTTGCATCTTAGTTTTCTTGATGTTATCATCTCATTCATAAATACTAAATCCAACTTTTTCCAAATCTCTTTAGCATTTTTTAGATTCATAACTTTCACAAGTTCAATATTAGAAATACCACTTAAAAGAGCATACCTTTCTTTACCATTGTTTTCATAGGCCTTGATTTGATCATCAATACGCATGCCATTTGTAGGCATAACGTATCCAATCACAATAGGCTTCCAAATTCCATATCCAAGGGATACCAAAAACCTTCCATTCTGGTCTTTTAGAATGCATAATTTGATCCATCAAACAAAGGAGCATCTCTCTTGTGTGTCATCCTAGATCTACCTCAAGTGATTAAGCTTTATTCTAAGGAACCTTTCTCTAATACCAATAGTTTAATGTGCAAGACAATTGAGAGGGGGGGTGAATCACTTGTACATTAAAACATCAAAACCCTCATTAACATTCAAATCCACATAAACTTCATTAGCCTTTAATCTGTTAGAATGATTTAGCACGAAAGAAAATAATAGAAAGTGAAACACATCAACACCATGCACAATTGAACACCAAATTTACGTGGAAAACCTGAGGAGGGAAAAATCACTATGAGCATAGCTCACAATATAAATAATTGCAACACCAAATACAATAGGCTCACTACCCAAAAGAAAGAAGAGATCACTACCAGATTATAGAAAAGAAGAAAATAAGATTGTTACAATGAGAAATTCATCTCAATGCAATAGAAAATTCCACCATAGAATCACTAACACATTTGCATCCTTTCTGAAGATTGTAGACACCTTCTACTCACTGCATCCAATAGTCTAACTCATTAAATCTTGCACTGCACTTCACAAATTCACACTTCACAACTCTACAATTTGCATCACACCCACTACTCACTCATCCTCCATCAACACAACACTCATTTATACCTTACCTTGAAAATATTCTCCAAGGTCGTCTATGCACCTCAACCATGCAAACTAAAATTAGGTCAACACCAAAAAATTCTCGTGGCGGAAAGGAATGAAGGAAGACCACATCACACCTTAATTCAAACCTAAATACACTCATACATGCCACACCACACTTCCACAATCACCGAAGAAAATCTACAATTAGTGTAAACACCCAAGGTTGATTGAACCCGTGTAAACACCATTAAACAATTAAGTACATGCTTCCTTTAATCTTGAGACAACTCTCAAACAACAAACATCACTTGAAAAAAATCTAGAATGTTCCACAAATACCATAAAATTTAACAAATTCCTTTGCAACAACTTTCACCTAAAGAAAAAACTCACCATGTACACCCAGTTAACCTTTTACATACTATAACTCAAGAAACTAAATTTCAAAGCACCAAACCACAAACAACTTCATTCAAAGCTAGATATGAACCTTACCAACACAATTCTAGAACCACAAGACCAAAACACAAACTATGGAGAAATGTGGAGCAAAACCATTTCTCTTAGATAACAGTACAATACACATAGTTCACACAATGGTGAGCACAACTTTCACTACACAGTGATATAGAATAAGAAACTCTAGAAATTACACCACTAAACACATTTGATCAACATATCCAAACCAAACAAGCAGATCTTCAACATAGAAGAAATGTAGAGCAAAACTAGAACACCACTCTGTATTCCAAAGCACCTCTACAACACATTGCTTCCTATTTTATTCAAATTGTCTCAAAAGCACTTGGAAACAAAGCACCACAAACACATTATCATCATCTAGAACACCTCCCTATCACAACCAAACTAACTGCAACATAGAAACTTAACCATACACATTCTTATCAAAGAAACACTAGAGGTTAACACTAGTAACACTTACTAATGACAACATAATGAAACTAATCAAAACATCATCAATAGACTTTCAACAAATAGCATGAACCAATTGACATCAATGACAACACAAACATAAGCCTATTGACATCAATGAAAACACCAACTACTCATACTTGCAACAACTATATGGTCAAAAAGAAACAAAAGGATTTTTAGGAAAGAAGATCAATCTAAAGCAGTAGTCCATAAATTGAAAACTCTAATATCAGAAACAATCATGGACCATATTCTAAAAATTCAACCATTAGGCAGTGGTAAAATCTTCACGTCTTAGGATTTTCAAATTTGGCTTCTTGGGAGAATATTCAACTAATCACATAAGGATCCATTCAAACAACTAAACTCAATCTAGTGAATAGGATGTTGATTCGTTGGCAACCTACTCAATTAGAAAAATAGAAACTCAATTTTGATGGTAGCTCCCACATAAACCCTAGTATATCAGGGGTGGGTTGTGTAATTAGGTATGGTAAGGGGGTAGTGTTTTGTGGTTACACAACACATCCCAAGTTTCTTATGAAAGCTTGGGGACCCAAATTTTAAAGTACCAACTCAACAAAGTGAAAGGAAATGGCTAGATAAGTTAACTGCAAAAGGTCACAAATTGCCACTCGAACAACTAAAATTTGAAAGGGAAGTTAGCTAACTAGGTTTTTGGGTAAATCAAGTTTGAATACATGGATTTAGGTAAGTTGATCACTTTGAATTTGGTAAGTTAGGTCATTGCATAGCAAGATTGAAATCTCTAAGTAGAAAATACAAAATGTTGTAGGATTGTGAGTGTGTCATGTGAAGTATAAAGGTGCACTGCTAAATTCTTAGGGCTTAAGTTGACACAATTTTTAAGTTTGAGAAAGGTGTTAGATCAAGTGTTTAGGTATTTGGGTAATCAGTCTTCATAAAATCCATAACAAAGCAATCCCTAAGGTATTGTTCATTTGTCTCTAGTATTCTTGATAAGGCCAAAAAACCTAAAAACCCACATAAGAGGAAGTATCTAAAAAGGCAGAAACACGTTATTTTAATCACAAATTTATAACATATAGGGTGATCCCACAATACTGGTTTACAATTTTTGGCCAAACTAGACATTGAACTGATTTTTTCTAACTAAATCTTCACTTTCAGACACCTATAGTGGCTAAACCGTGAGGAATTTGAAGATGATGTAAACTAGTGATTTGTGACATTTTGTCTGTAGATTCTAAATATTTTTTTTTCAAAAGTTTTGGAATCAGATTGCACTTATTTTTCCATCTCCTTCGAAAATTAGTTTTTTCAGTAAACACCATTTTTAAGGAGTGATGCTCACCATATAACACATAAATTTTTTTCCATGAAGGATAAAATTCTAATCTTTTTGAATTTAAATTTGTAACTATGATATCTAGTGCTTCCAATTGGTTTCATAGTGTTTTATTGAATATTTTTTCCTTAATCAAGTTTCAAAGTCAAACCAATTACAATTTAGACATAGGCGGACTGTATAACACGTAACGTTTTTTGTATGTATCAAAATTCAAATATTTTTTGTTGGATTAAGGACTTCAATATCTAGTGCACTCATATTTTTTAAAAAATTGTTTTGATAATTTGTTATTTTTCCACATGTGCAGAACAGAGAGCTTGATTTTCGGTGAAAAACCTACATTCATAAACAATAAAAATAAATATAATAATCAAATTAAATTTAATTAAAATTATACTTTTTTGGAAGCTTATATTAAGGACTACATACTTACAAAAAATGAATTTTAAATGAATTCATTTGATCCCCCAAAAGGTAAATCAAAAGTGGTTTTTTATGAGCATCTTGATAGGTGTAAAGGAGACTCCATTATAGGTATGGTTTAAAACTAGTGGGGTTCTATCCAAGGGGGCTTGGTCTAAGGTGGTTTGATCAAACCCTCTTCAATTGAAATCCTTTAAATGGAACTTTTCAAGGCTTAAATCATTATATTTTCTAAAAATATGTGATTTCAGCAAAAATCAATATCTTCCAGAAAGTGTAAACCACTATTGTGGTAGCACCCTATAAAGGGTTAGGACCATATAAGAATGATTTTAATAATTTTTTCTTCTATTAGGTTGATTAAAAGACTTAAATGTTGCAAGTTTCAGTGATTTGGAGTGTTGATGCAAGTTGGAAAGGTGGAAGATTGTAATAGAGATGCAAATGCTCATACATATCAAATTCTTGTGGGAAGGAAATGATAAAGGATCGAAGTAAAGAGATTGAAAAAGGTAGTAGGAAAGGAACCCAAAGACGAATACGCAAAAGAAATATTTGAAGGAAAGTGAGTAACTAGGAAAAGGAAGATCCCTATTTTTTACAAGCTAACACAATTGTGAGATTTTATTAACGTACATTAGTGGATGTTTTCCTAGAGTTGAAACTCAATGTCGGGATCAAGAATTTTGAAGGGAAGTGCTATAGAATTTTTCCTACGGTTTTTGAGGACTAAAGAACCCAATGTGTATTTATCTGCAATTTTCAAGCATTTCAATTATAGCGAAGGAAGTCAAAGTAACTTTGACTTTATTTTCATATCCTGGGATAAATATCTATTGATTGTCACCAATGATTTTGTGTCATGTGTTATTCCATGATTGGCTTATTTTCACTTAGCCATGTGCTATATTTGATCGATTGATGCCTTGTATTCTATAAAAGGAAGAATGTTATTATTTTTTGAGGATAAAAAATTATTGAAACAATTAGACTAAAATTGGAAAATCACCAATTTTACATTTAAGTCATGTTTTTAGTTCAATTTTAGTATAAAAACTTGTATTCATAGTAGGATTTTCTAATATCAAAGAAAATTTGAAGGCTATTTCCTCGTCGCAAATTTTATGTAGTCGTAAGCTATTTGCTCCAACTAGAAGAGTCAATTTACTATACTAGATTTGGGTGCAATTTGATATTGTTCTAGTAGTGAGTGGTTATTTTCTATAAACTTCTTGCATTATTTTCTATGTAGATGTGAAGCAATCTGGTGAACTACAAAACATTTTATGCTTTAATTTGGTTATTTCTCTGTGAATGCATGGATAATAGTTGGGAGCATTTAACTTCTTAGGCTCTTTTCTCTCTTAAATCTAATCTTTCAATAGTTTTCTTTAAATGATTTAGACTAATGAAGTATGAATAGTGATGCATGTTATATCTACTAAATCCTTACATTACTTCATCTTTTCAAAGTTTCAAAGTCTATAAAACCAGTGGCCTCTTATGTTTAACAACAATTTGTACAATGAACCCTGAGTGAACCTAGTGCATCAAGACCTGACATTCTTGAGCCTTGGGATAGCCAAAATTTGCTTTAAATGGGAAATCTTATAAACTCTTTCAAGATAGATAGGTTCCTTTGTTCATTTAGTAAAGATTTATCTATATTCAACATTGTGTGTGTAACAGCCACGCCAACAGGTAGTTTTGGTTGCACTAGTTTTAAATCTTCCTATGGATTCGAATAATAAAGTAGAAGCTCAAGAACTTCTATCTAGGATCCATTTGGTAAAGGAACAAAACATCCAATAAATTCAGATTGAAGGGACTAATTAAACATAATAAATTCATGTAAGACCATTGCATCCCCATCTTAGTAGCTAAATTATCTTTTGCGACAAATTATCCCCTACTACAAGAACTTAACAACTTCCACATAAGTCATTGCTATAAAGAGGAAAATCACCTTGTAGATGGGCTTGCAAAATTTTCTTGTGATTCTACAAACAAGATCACCCACTTCACTAAAATAGAACTCCTATTGAATCCTCTCCTCCAATAAATTTCCATCAAAGATTGCAAACCCATTTGAGTGGTTCATTTTAACTTCTTTTTTTGCATGTATGGATAAGTCACCATGGAGTCTGATATCATGTTTTGGATAATCAAATTAATGATAAAAAGGATGTCATAAGTCAACCACATTCATTTATATATGTGATCTCTCTTGTGTGAATGACTGCACCCAAGATCGTTGGTACAAGATCATAGATTGGTAACGTGTATTTTCCTAGTGGACATCATAACTCTTAATATTCCCAATTAATCCCTAGGGATCACAATAATTATCTGCAATGTGGAAACATACCATCATTTATAAGTTTGGCAAGGGGGATTAGAAGCAAGTGAATTCCCTTTTAAGGCATGCAATCTCAAAGCTTTGATATTCAATCAGCCTCTTTCCTTTGGCTATTTCTGTGTTTTGTGTTTTCTTTGGCTATCTACTATCCCTTTTTCTCACCTATTATGTGAAAAATGGAGCTCAAGTGGTCCAACAAATAGGTACATATCCCAATCCCCAAATGGGAGTATGTATAATTTGATGTGTTCACAATAGAGATGTTGAATAAGGTTTTCAAGGTGGACTATGCTAAGGTAGAAATGGTGATTAGAACAATTGTCAAGGATCAAATTCTCTAGATCTAACCATGCCTACTATAGCTATCATAGGTAGTGTTGGTGTTTTTTAATTCCCAACCTAATCTTCAAAATAATCAATAGGATTGCCATTCCTAATGATCAATTACTTTGAGGGATTGGAAAACGACTAGGAGAAAGTTGATAAAACTTTCTCTCTTCACTTTGGGCTCCACAAGACCCAGGAGGGTGATCCTTGATAGTATTTGAAAGACCTCCTTTTCCAATTATCTTGAATACAATAAATATCATATATGTTCTTGATAGATTTGCTTGATGATTATGAAAATTTGAAGATCTAGCAAAATCCTTTAAGAAATTCAACAATGCATAGCAGGAGAACATGCAACAACATCTAATTATCAAATAATTCAAATTGAAATTAATATTCATGATTTTTCTTTAAGTGTGAGACCATGGATATTGTAACAAACATAAATGCAAGAGACTGATGTCTTAACCTAGGGAACGGAGTTAAAATAAATGCAATTAAGACTTGTATAACAATATTTTCCCCCAAACATCATAAATATTTACAGTAATGTCCTACACTACTGGACTTTAATATTTCTAACCAACTCTACTTATAAATACTTGCATAATTTCATACAATTCAGCACTCCCATTAAAGCAGATTTAATTGACTCCTTAAGTAAAATCTATAAAAGAAACATTCAACACAAGAAAGACTACGAAGATGAATAAAATGATCCTTGATCATCTTTCATTCATAAATTATATAAATCATAAATGAGGAGACAATTGGCTTAAAATCATGCCATTTTATATTTCAAAAATGATGCTAGTACTATCATACAAATACCTACAAACTAAAAATAATTCTAGACTTAGACAATAACCTAGACTAAAAATACAAACTCTATTCAATATGCTCTGTAAAATATAAAAGTTTCTCCAAGATCCCATGAAAATGGCCTTGATTTCCCTTTTATAGAAACAAGGGGGAAAAATAAGCTTCAGGCCAAGTTACACATGTCGTATTTTCATTTGGCATACATTTACATTTCAAAATATGAGCACAACTTCTTGTGGAGAGAATATTCTAAAAGGACAAATACATTTATATTTGCTTGTTATATCTTTGTCCCTCAAAAACATGCTTGATGAAGACAGTTGTACTTACTTTTTCACTCCTTCATTCTTCATTCGGTTGCAAAGGCCTAGGAAAGATGACTAGGAAAATAAGGACAAAAATCAGGTTTTCCAGAAGACAAAACTCTTGTTTGAGCTATTTAAAAACCTATCGGCGTTGATTGTGCATAAAAGAAAAGAATATTGCTCCACATCATTTGAAACTCTCATAACTATGGAAATTTATTATACCTATTATCCCATGCTACATACTGCTCTTCAGTTGACCAATTGAAAGATAAGAACTCATCCAATTAAGTCTTGTAGGTGACATATTTCAACACCACATGGTCAGCTTCCTTATCAAATTCCTCCAAGAACTTATTGGTGTACTAGAGCTTATCCAAACAACTCTTCATGAGGTTAATGTCAACCAGATCCTTCTCACATATAAGGTAAGCCAAGGTTGCAGTTACACTTTCCAATTGTGTCTTCCAATCCTCACATGCCTTAACCTTACCCTCAACATTCAATATGTATTGCAATATACCCAAATCACAGTCATCAAACTCTATAATCAATTATTTTATTTTATCTTCCATGGGACTTACCATTCCCTAATATTCACCTATTGTTTTTTATAATTTGATAGGTTGGGATGATTTTCTCTAGTTTATTTGGATAATAACTTGATCCATTACACATACCAATCAAAGAATTGAGTTTGGGAACCCATTTTCTCATCAGAGGAACTACCTCTATCTTATCTCTTTCAAATTTTCTAATTGTAGTCATCATCAAAGAATAATTCTTGTGCACATTGTCTAATTTCCTTAATATATTTTTCATCAAGCGTCCCAACATGTTAGAAATTACAAGCATACTTTCATCATGCTTGTTCTCCTTGTAATGCATAAACAATTCCTCATATGTTCTCATCAGATCAAGAAATTTCTACCTATCACTCCTAGATCTTGGGGGTTGTGCAGTAGAAGTGCTTACTACCATAGATCTATCTCCCCTTACTACTAGTTCCATAGATGTTGATGGAGGTAATGCCTATTTTTATTGATGTTGCACTTGTTTCTCTAACTAAGCAATCATTTCTTTTTCCTTATTGTACTCATCCAATAAATATTAATAATCCTTTAAAGCTTTGTTATATTGATCTTGCAAATATTTTGTTGTTGCTTTGTTGAACCAAGCAACATTCACTACTAATGTGGTTGCCTATACTGTTGAAGTATCTAACACTTTTTTCACAAACAAACATCATCTTAAGTCACCTATAGGTTCAGCTACTATTGGCTTGTTTGTGTTTGGGGATAGGGTGCAAATTGCCAAAGTATCCCACTTAGGGCTAAAAGAAGATCTAGATAATGCAGCCATAACTTCATCCTCAATAAAGAGAATATCTACATTTTGCTTCTTAATTGTGTCCAACGCCATAGTAACTACTAAATCCCATTCTAGGAGCAAGAGGATACCACTTTCCCTTACCAAGCTTCTCCCTTCATCTAGTGTAATTTCTTTCTACTCAGCAATCACATGTGCCACTAGCCTACTAGAGACTTGCTCCTTAGTCTAATAAGGGAACTTTGTTATTTCATCATTCAAAATCTTCTCAAACTCCTCTCTCTTACATCTCCAAACAAACTCTTTAAATTCAAGAGTCTTGAAAAAATCATCATCTTCCAAGAATATAGTGCAAGTTGTTTCTCTAATGTCACTAGTCTTGTCTCTTCCTCCTAGATTTCCTATGTGAGTCTATCTTTTGGAGATAACAAATTCTCATCTCTCTGAGGAGATGGCATTTCTTGCATTACATCATCAACTGTCACTTCAATTTTTTCTTCATCAACATTCTCTACCCTCCTCTTTGGTGATGATTCTTTAGGAGGTGAGTCCAAATTAATAACATTATATGCAGTAGATGAGGGAGTTTGTTGCACTAGTTGAGGAGATGGGGGCATTTGCTTTGGAGGTGGGGATTGGGATTCTTCCCTTTTTATTTTGAATATATATGGTTTTCCTTGTGGTGGTTGGTATGTTGGTATTTCCTCCAACATTGGGGATTTCGCCTTAGCTCTTTCCTCAATTTGAGGAGCCTCACCAACACTATTGTCAATATTCTACAGAATAGCCTTAATTCTTAAAATTTGATCATCAATATCACCATATGTCCCCCTGAAGGAGGCATCCCTTTTCTTCTTGGCTTGTACCACTCTCTGGAAAGTTGTCCATTTAACTTTCCTTGCATTTACCTCATTCTCATCCAAACAATTCCTTATTACATCATCACTATAATCAATTACATGGTAGAATTTTGATCTCTCAATCTTTATCCTTAGATCATTTATGAAACCTTCTAGATCAAAATTTCTAGCCTTTGACTGTTTTATCTTATAAGGATTGAATTTATCATATATTTTTTCCCACCCATCCTTGTTCATTTTAAAATCAAAAAATACTATAAGGGAAGAATGAACCTTTCCTTTGATTTGCCAAATGTGCTTCTTCTGCAATAGATAATTTTCAAATAATTTCTAACAATCCAATTCTCAAAGGCACATACTTTGGCAAGATATGAGGTGCCAATGTGCTTCAATACACCCTTAATATTGTGCAATCTAAATGCAAAATAAAATCACCCCAATTATGTTGGATTCCTAATTTTAACCTTCTTTCCACTTACCTTAAAAAATCCAATATAACCTTAGGTACCCTTGGCACTTAAACTTGTAATAAAAATAAGATCCTTGCAACAAAAAGGTTCCTAAATGTCACATAACTAGATTGAGTACAGTGCATATCCAACAAATGTGTGCACATCTACATTGGAAGATTATCATTATTCTCGTCCTTATGATTTATCTACAGTGCAGGGCTGAATTCCTTCTTTCCTTTGTATAGGAACATGTGACAAAGAAGGGAATACGAAGAATTTAATTCCCAAGTCACCCTTCTTGATGCTCATCAATCCCTTATGGATTGCCTCAGCTAGATAGGTTGCATAATCAAACTCATCATTCACCATAACATTCTGAATAACTATTGCCATAAACATTAGGGGAAATGAAATTCTCTCGTGTTTATCAAATACCAAGACATAACACAATGTGTGATAAGTCTTTGATAAGTAGTTCTCAAATTTTTCTACCTTAAAAGACTCTCTATCAATTGGTGAAATCTTCACACTCCTATTGTGGGGGTCTTTGACTCTAAATTTTGACAGAAAAACTACCCTATATGTGCTTTTGCTCTATTTATACTTCTTAAAATCCCCCAAGTCAATATGTTTGTTGGCAGTTGGATTCAGCTTGAAAGTTTCTATAATTGAGTCCCCATCCACCATAATCATTGCCTTACCCATTTGAGTTCTCACAATGTTAACAACCTCATCATAGTTTGTTGTTATTGCCTTTAGCAAGTTGATGTCCATGAACACATTTGGAACTACCAAATTTCCTAGGTCAAGCCTCCACATATTGCATGTGTAGATGGTCTATTCCTCTCTCCATACCAATGTTGAAATAATGATCATCCAAACATAGAAAAATATGCATCCCTAATTCCACGGAATTGGTCAACTAAACCCTTATCTAAGCCAAGGCCTTGGACCTTGATGTTTTTATCTAAAGAAACAAGTAATTGGGCTAGTAGATCCTTATGCAGAGCTCATTTTGGGGTACAGGTTGAGGATTTATCCCATGGTGGAGACATTTTTGCAATGAATTTAGAGGATATTAGGGTTTCTTAATTCTAGGGTTCTTGATGCAAATTTATCAAAAACTATTAAAAAGGCACAGGACAATTGAGAGGGGGGGTGAATTAGTTGTCACCAAATTCAAACACAAAAATTCAACACTTATCAATTTCACAACCACACTATTTTGTTATTAAGTATGAACATGGAATGAAAATAACATAAAGCAAAATTAACACAATGAACACCAGATTTTATGTGGAAAACCCAATAAAGGAAAAACCATGGTGAGGATTAACTCACATTATAAAGTGATAGCAAAACCGAATACTAAGGCTCACTACCAAGGGCTCACTATCCAGATACAAAGGCTCATTTCCTACAAAAAGGACTCACTATCCAATAGGGAGGCTCAATGCCTATAGATACAAAAGATATATAAAAATCCACCACATCAATTTACACACATCTGTAGCCTTGATCAGAAGATTGCAAAAACCTTCAGCTCACTACTTTCAGGAATCCAACACAATGAAGTACTGCTACCTCAACTCACTTTCACACTACTCTACTCTTCACTTGTGGATTTCTTCATTACTTTTCATCATACAATCCTTCACATCTCAACTTGCATTTATACCATCTTCAACCTTAGAAACATTCTCCAAGGTTGGCCACATACGCTTCATTTCATAAATTCAAACTAGGTCGACAACTCAACATTCCTGTAGTGGAAAAGAATGAGAGTGGACCAATTAAACACTTAACCAAGACCAAAAGCAACATCTCAGATCAACCACACACTTCCTTAATTAAATTTTAAATTCTTCATATGAATTGTAAACACCAGGTCAACCAAACCTAATGAAAACACAAATGAACATTGAAGTACATGTTTTACAACAAGAAGATAACATGTGGACGATGTAACATGCTTCATCATGCATGAGAACACATCTTAGATACTTCCAGATACATCCGCAATAGGTGTAACAACCTTCAAACATAGAACTCTTTCCAACAGTCCATCTGGACTATGTAATCCCACACAACAACTCTGAAGCTCATCTTCTGGAGTACCAAAACTCAAAAATCACTACCAAAACCTAGAGAACATCATTACAAGACATAGTCCAGATCCGCAAGACCTGAAACAAAATAGTGGAGGACTGGAGAGCAGAAACATTTCTCCCAATCCACAGATAACCAACACTACCAAAGCAGTTCACACACCCGTGAACACAAATTTCACCTTTCGTCAAACTAGCAACCATAAATCAAGACATATCACCAACATATCACCAACAACAAGCCTTCAAATCTGCATGAGCATAGGATCAACACAAGAGAAACACGAAGCACATTCTAAACACATACATAACTCTGACTTCACTCTTTATTAATTTTATCAAAAGCACTTGGTAACTCATCATTTCAACACATTTGCAATATCACAAGGATAGCTCCATGTACTCACAACATCTCAATAGTGTCTCAACTATACATGCACAATCTACAACATATTGAACTATTTTGACATCAATGACAACATTAATGACAACACCACCAAACTTGGGGCAAATTTAGATAATTCACACTCTAGCAACAATTTTCTAACTCAAGATAAACCTTAGGATTCAATATCAAGATAACAACAAGCAACTACAAGCAATCTTTGACAAAAATTGAGCAAAAATTTAGTAGCAGGTATACTTACGAGTTTGCAGATATGGAAGCCCTAATTTGATAAACTTAATCTCCATATGCTCAAAATTCCTTTTGTGAATTGTTCAAATGATCAGAATGTTGCTTTTATGAAAAAATCATTAAAGTATAAGTCCAATGGCGTTTTGTTTGACATTAATCTCAACTCGCACGAGCAAGAAATGATGCAACTACTTGTTCTGCAACTTTAAATATGAGCCTTTCATCATCCAGCAAGAAACTTGATCGCACAACATCAGTTGATTCAAGAAATTTTGAAAAGATTGACTTGCTTTGAAAAAATAATGAGTCAATTGTGTTTGTCCATGTGGAAGCACTTTTCTAACTCACTAAGAGCTTCATCATCAAAGAATGTGTCTATAGATTCCACATGGAAACTTCTCGTGGTTCCATGGACATGCAACAAAGTAGCAGATTAAGGCCCATGGAATGGCAAAAAACTATTTAGATTACACGATGTGGCTTTAGATGGTCACCCATTTAGCTCCACTTTATGTCTATAGCACTTCGCAAATTCTTTGGCATTATATATTAGTTCATCAGATGGTTCAAACCTCGCCATGTGGTAGCCTCCTATTATTCCACGCTCAAATCAAGCCTTTATACAATGCTCCCTAAGGAATGGCAGGAAAATGCCTTAGATTGTGCCAAGTGGAACCTTCATATCCCTTAAATGTTGGGATTGACCAAGGGACCCTCTTGCAAGCTTAGTAAAGATCTGCTAGGTGGAAACTTCTCACAGTTTTGTGGGAAAACTTAAAAGAATGAAATATTGCTCATGGAATGGTGGAAACTAATGGAAACACTGACACTTGTCATCTTCTAACCTAACCCATGAACAACTTAAAGCAATGACTTAAATCATGTGCACAAAGATGTTTTAAAAGAGGGGTTGCCCCTAAGTTAATGAAAGAAAAATACTTAGGCTCTAACTTTAGACTTGGGACTTTTGAATTAAATATTTTAAAGGCATAGAGTGACATCAATGAATATTAGGAGCGACAAGAAAACTTAAAATGTTAGGAACATAGGGCTATTAAATAAATGATTGGAAAGACATAAGTTGTAACTCATAAAACTGGTTATCAACCATAGCAAGTCAATGATCAATTAGAAAAAGGGTGAGGCACATTGAACGGTTAGGGTTTTAGACCTGAGGAGAACCCTAGATAAACTTTTAACAAGCCCTAAGCAATGGATAATGACCAAAAAGCTCAAGATTCTAGGAAAAAGACTTGGAACTATGGAAAATTTAGCAAGTCCTACTAGTGGCTCTAGTTGGGGACGTTTTTTTCTAATAGAACAAAGTGAGATCTCAAAAAATTTGGTAGAGTAGACCATAGAATAACAAACCAAAACTAGACAAAAACTTGGACAAGGTAGGAAAGCAAATGACCAAACAGGACAACTATACAAAACTTTACATAAAATACATTGTACATGGGATAAAAACATACCTCAAGTGAAGTATGCCTTCAAGAATTTTCCATGTACTTGCAACTCAAGAAGTTCTTCGATCATATTTTGTAGGAAATATGTTTCTTCTTCATATGTGTTACTAATCAGATATGGTCCCAACCACAAAGCATCAAACTTCCCATGCTTTCTTTTTTCTATGCTCTGGCATTCCACATCAATACTATATCTCCAATCTCAAACTTTCTTTGAGAAGACCTCTTATCATGAAGGTTCTTGACTTGCAACTACATATTAACATTATTTTGTTGTGAATTTATTCTTGTCTCATCTAGCTCTATCAACAGATTTATTATATGTTGCATATCATCATAAATCTCATCACCATAATCCTAGATAAACTTATACACTTGTATAAGATTATTCGTAGACATTCTAGCTTCAAGACCATAAACCAAGTAGAAAGGTGACTACCCTATAGCCTTCTTCATAGTCACTCTATTAGCTCAAAGAGCTTGCTTTAACTTAGCATCCCATGCTCTCTTGTTTTCCTCCATCACCCTCTTTATAATTTTCATTAAACTCTTATTGTTGTACTCAGCCTATCCATTGCCCTAAGGATGATATGGTGAGGAATAGGAGATTGCAATTTTGTATTGGTTGCAGAAATCTATGAACTCCTCAGACCTAAAGCACATAGCATTATCAAAAATTATCTTTTATGGTACTCCAAACCTGGTCAAGATGTTGCTCATCAAAAATTCAATCACAACCTTTTTGGTATCCCTTTTTTTTGGTATAACTTCAACCCATTTTATAAAGTAATCAATAGCTACCAAGATCCATGAATTCCCTCCATTTGATTTCTCACTAATCTCTCCTATGAATTCAATTACCCATTGTTGGAAAAGGGGCATTAACTGTTATTGGTCTAAGAGGTAAGTTACCAGAAAACTTCAATTTTCTTGAGAACCTTTGACAAGCATCACATGCCCTAACCAACCTATGTGCATCTTTGAAAAGTGTTGACCACCAAAACCCTACTCTTGAAACTTTATGTGCAGTATTTTTAGCCATATAGTGGCCACCACAAACACCACTATGAATTTCATTCAAAATTTCTAGTTCTTACTCTTCATTAACACATTTTAATAGTATCCCAACAAAATTTCTCCATCATAGTTCATTATCAATTATTACATATTTTATTGCTTGAAGCTTAAGTGTTCTCTTTTGGTTATCAATCATTCATTCATGACATGTAATACTTTGTAGATAATATACAATGTCTTTATACCTCTTGGAAATTTGCATATCACAAATAGGAGATACATCCACTTCTTCAACATGGTTTATTTGATTAGCCTCTAAATTGGTCTCTGCCATGAGTTTGGCTAATCATTTCCCTCTAACCAATTTTTTTATCTATATATGTATGTTGAATTCTTGGATTCTATTAATCCATCTACATCTCCTCCCTGTGACCTCCTATTGTGTGAATACATCTTTGACAGTTGCAGAAGGAACATAAGCAACAATTATTGCACCTACCAAATAAGATCTAAAAATTTTTACTGCCTTTATCAGAGCATAAGCTTGCTTTTATATTAGATCATACTTTAACTCAACAACTTGCAATGACTTACTAAAGAAGGCTATAGGATTTTCATATCCTTCATCATTATTTTGTAACAGAATAGCAACAATGGTGTGAAAAGAGGCAAAGGAGAATAAGTGAAATGGTTTTAAAAAATTAGGAGACTTGAGGACTGGTGCCTCCTTGATTTCCTATTTAATTCTCTTGAAAGCCTTGCAAGGCTCATCATTCCAAGTTACAAATCCCTTCTTTAGAATTTTGGAGATTGGTCTTGTGATTTCAGAAAATTTTGTTACAAACCTTCTCAAAAAATTAACCTACCCAAAGAATGACTGAGTTCCTTTCACATTTTTTGGTTGAGGGATTTTGTCTATAGCAGCTACCCTCTTTAGATCTATTCTCACACCTTCTTTAAATACTATGCTCCCTAACAATTTTCCTTCTGTACTACCAAAGGCACACTTCTTAGGATTCAATGATATCCAATATTCTAAAGCCCTAGCAAATATTTTTTCTAAGTGCATGCAATATTCTTCTTTTTTGGAGTATGTTGTCAAATTATCCTAGTATACAACCATAAATATGTCAATGAAATTTAAAAATGCCACATCCATGGCCCTCTAAAAATTTGCACGAACATTTGTTAGGTCGAATGGAATCTTGACATAAACATGCATACCCCATGGGGTAGTAAATGTAGTCTTATATTGCTTTGATTCCATAACCTTCACTTGGTTGTAGCCTAAGAACCCATCCATCATTGATATAAGCTCACAACTAGTCACCTTTTATAGAATTTCCTCCATTTTGGGAAATGGATAGCTATCTTTCAATGATGATATGTTTAGATTTCTTAAATCCACACATAACCTCATATCACCATTCTTCTTTCATACTAGCACAAGATTAGAAACCAAAGTTGAGTGTCTAATGGGTTTGATAATTCCACCATCTCTCAATTTCATCAACTCCTCTGACATCTTAGGTGCTAATGTGGGGTTTATTGGTTTTTTTGTTTTCTAAAATGCTTGGCATCTGGTTTCAGTAGAATCTCATGCTGAAACAAGTCTTCTCTATAAGCCTTGAGGTCATCATATGACCAAGAAAAGACATGTCTATATTTTCTTAGAAGAGAAATAATCATTTCTCTTATTTTAGGGCTCAAATTTTTGCCTATTTACACCTTTTTTGGTGCACATTTTGTTCTATTATTGATTTCTTCTATATCTTGTGGATGGGTGGAATTTTGTTTGGCGTTGCATTTATCTGAGTTGTTAAACACCCTTTCCAATGCTACCAATACTCTAGGAATTTTGTTTTTCTTTAGTTTGATTACTTTATTCAAAAATATTGTTTCCTTCCCATCAATATTTTTAACAAATCCAACAAAATCAATTTCTTGGCTTTCATTATTGATCGATGTTTTGCAAAAATTTCACTATATCACTATCATCATTGAACACTTGCTAGTTTTGGATATTGTCAAGAACTAAAGCCTTGTTTGCACCTCAACCTTTGAGATTCCAGTATATGGCATATCATCTAGACTTAATGCAATATTAGCTAATAAATCAACCATTGCATTTTTGCTCCTCTCTACCCAATCAATATGAAAGGAATCAAACATCTTAATTGCATCCCAAATGACATTCTTATATTGCTTCAAACTTTTATTTTGGACACAAATTTAGTCATAACTTGGGATAGAATTAATTCAAAATCTCCAAAGACCCTAAGCTTTCTAATCATATGTGTGTTTTCCATGTTTAACCCTAATAAAAAGGCCTCATTTTCTACTACATTGTGCAAGAAAACTTTAATGAAAATCAGAACTTGAAAGTCTTACCATTAGGTGAGATAAAAATCACTCTTGCATAGGTAATCCTTCTTTAGAGAAAATACCATCAAAGCACATTGTCCATACTTCATTCCCATCTTCTTTCTTCATCACTTCCTTCTGTATTGGTGTAGTTTTCCTCTCTTCTTCTTCTTGTAGCTCTTCAATCCAGAAATTATCTATGTCTACATCCACAAAGTGAATATTTTATTTAGGCATTGTTTCCCCAATTAGGTGTGTAGAACTTGGATCTCTAAGGATTTTCACATCCTTTCCATCAATGGGAATGGTGGCAAAGAACATATCTAGTTGCATGCTTCATCATATTGTTGCAGTCCATTTTCTTGATAATAGCATTCCATAGGTGGGAGGAATGTCTATTACTGTGACACTCATAGCAAACTCTTTTTCAAGATATGCAACCAATTTGATGCATACCTCTTTGATGATTCCTATTACTGGAACCTCCCTAAATTCCATGGAATAAAATTTTCCATATTCCTTGTTAATCTTTAATCCCAATTCCTTCATTATTTCAATAGGCATTATGTTTGATGAGGCTCCAGATTCTATCATGCGGTTTTTCGCTAGCTTGTCATCAATCACAAGAGTTACATAAAATGGGTCCACTTGGTTAGGACATGTAATAAGTGTGGCACCCAAAAACACTTGAGGGATATCATTGTTGATACCCTCAACTTATTCTTCATTCAAATCCTTTCTACATGTTTCAAGTAGAGTAGACATCTTCCTTTCTCTATAGACTGTAGTTGCACCATTGATGAGGGAAACTACCTTTTCCTTATTATCTTCAATCCTCATCATCTCAATAAGAGGAACTAAAACCCTTACTTGTGACAACAATTGAAACATATCTATTGAATTGTATTTAGGAAGATCATATGTTGTCACATCTTGTTCTTCATATTGGTTTTTCTTTTATTCAAGTTTTTCTTCCTTCCTAACTTCAACATATTTCTTTTCTTGATCAGCCTTACCTTTTGATATTTAGCCATGAATAATTGAGATACAACATGCTCAATAATTTTCACAACTCCAGACTTCTTAGCTATCAATTTTTATTTTTCAATGGATTCATCAACCTTCTTAGATGGTTGACTAACTTGCTTATCTTCATTCTGCTCCTTAATGAAAATATTGATAGCTATTCCTTGGTCTTCATTGACCACTCTATTCATTAAATAATAATTGATTTTAAATTGGAAAACTGCAACAACTACTAGCTCTTTAATCTCCTCTATAGATTGTCTCATTAAAATGACAAACAAAAAAAAATCAGTCTCAAGATTATTTACATTATGATATTTTTCTTCCTCTTCAGAGAAGACTTGTTGATGATATGCTTTTTTTCTACACCTCTAATTGTTTACATATACCTCATGGGATTCTTCATCAACAAAATTCAAGTTAATTTCTCCATCTTTATCATGTGACATGTCACATTCAGGTCACATGTGTTCTGCTCTTCTTCCAAAGACTAAGCAACTACACATTAGTGAGGTGAATGTGGTAACTAACAAGCTACACACCATGAAATTTCATCCACAAAATTGGCATAATTCTTCTTCAATAGATCTAGAGGATCTTTATTCTGAACATTTTTTAATTTTTGTGCACATGCTTACCATTGTGTCAATTTGTGTTATAGGGTTGATCATGTAATCTTCGTTCTCTTTCATGTTTCTAGAATTTTGGCTTATCATTAGATAACCCTCTCATTTATGGCCATTTTGTAGCTCAAATACTTCAAGGTACTCATTACCTTATCCAATTTATCATTAAAGGTTGGTGCCTTTTCATTATGTCCCTTAGGGTTTTCAATATTTTCACATCATCCCTCTTTCCCACTTTGCTCGAGGCTCTTCTATTACTCTCAATGTGCAAAAAAGTTTTGAAAGCTTCTCTCAGGGTTTGAGGATCTTTATCCCTTAGTAGATATCCCATCTTTGAATCAAATGCATTACAATAGAGGACAAGACACAATTGTTCATTTGGCCTTATATTAAAAGGAATTCTATACATAGTTAAATTTGAAATCTAGTTTTAAAATAAGAGACCAACTCATTGTGTCCTTTTGAAATACTGTTAAACTCATTTATCATGTATCTAGGATCAGTCTTATCTATTCTCTGAAAACTCTTTTGAACTCCTCCCAAGATCCTATACTGGCATAAAGAAAACATATATACTAGTCTCTAGCATCCTCAATTAACAATTGCATGATAAATCTCATTATGAAATCTTCATCCTCAATTTCATAATCATCGAAAATTTAGAAAAGTTCTTACATGATCTTTTGCAAACAATGCATTATTTCCAATGAATTTACTCAATCTATTTCTAAGATCATTGGGAATGGGATTAGGATAACCAGGGATCCCATCAAAGCATAATTTTCTATATATTTTCAATTGCAAAGGTCTTCTAGAAAATTGACTTCCTTGATCATTATGTTGTTGACCAATATTACCTTTTCCTCCAACATTTTGGTTCCCCTAACTTGCATTATTCCCTAGAATGTGTATTCACATTTCCTCGATACAAAGAATATTGTCCAACTCCACTCATGTTCTGAGGTTGGGAATGGGGAATAGATTGACCTATATGGGACAAAATATTTTGGCCAATTTTTGGGGTTGGTTGGGATGTAGAAGGAGGTGGGTTTTGAGAAATATAATTTTTCAAATCTTTAAGACCATATGAATCTTTTAGGAACTCTATCTTTCTTTGCAACTCAGCCTTAGTGGCTAATTCCTCCATTCTTTCTAGTTCCTTTTGCAATTGTTCTCTCCTTCTACAACTTGATATCTAATGGATCAGGAGCTACAAATATAGAAGCCTTTCAGGATGATATATTTTCATTTATACTCACTCCTTTGGTGTGACCAATAGGATTCTTTCCCTTATCTACATCCTAGGATGGGATATTTGTAGCGGAAGCAACTTCTACTATACTAGTAACAACAAAACCGGTCCATGTATTAGTGGCTAAATTTCCCATTGGGGCACTCAAAGAATTACTACCAAAAATGGGATTAACCTTTTCATTATTGGATAGAGGAGGTGCAAAAGATGGATTTTCTTGGCTAAGCAATTTCATTTTATCAACTCTTCTTTTCAACCTATATCTCTCATACATTGCATTCTTGATCTTTTCTTCTTTTTCTTTGGCCTTTCTAACTTATGCCCCTCTTTGACGCTCCAAGAATTCATTTAATAATTCATCCTCATTAGGTAAGGTAACCTTAGAATGAGAAGTTTCAACACTTCCCACAATATTTGTGGTAACTTCAATAGATCCAGTTAATAAATCAAACGATAAAGGGCTAGAAGTATTGGCTTGAAGAGTTAAGCTTTTAGCAACTCTATCAAGAGCATTATATTGCATGATTCTTTCTCTCTACCTTTTTTCCCTATCAAGGTTCCTAGAGTTGGATAATTTTTCATTTACAACAAGCTTAATAATCACATCACCCTCATCATTTGGCAACACTTCATATTCAAAATCTAATAAATCCCCTAAGCTTTCAGTACTACTACTATGGGAACCTCTAGATTCAAGAACAGGATGAGGAGTGGACTTACTTGTGTCTGCACCTTTCTTCTTCCATGACTACCAAATGCTAGCTGATAACTCTCCTTCAAGCTTCTTCTCAAGATTTTTTTTTCATTTTATTTATGGTTCCTCTCATGTCTTTTGTAACCTTCTCAAGCTTCCTTTCTTTTATCCTTCTTTAAATTCTTTCACACTAGTAAAGGAGACTTAGAGCTACCACACAATTTATGGGAATTGAAATGTTTTGATAATTCTTAGAGAAAATTGCAAATGCAAAAGAAACTAAATAAATCCTTAGAAAAATCAAAAAGCAATTCACACAAATATGAAAATATGATTAGAAACTTTGGATAAGAAACCTTAGACTGACAAATAATGACCCATTTTCAAAATTCCATGCTTTGGTTAAATGTATAACCTTAAATTTCCATGGCTCTGAAGGTAATTGATCTTTAACTAGAGATCTAATAATTTTTTCACTCAAATTCCCAACCTAATCTTAAAAATAGTCTATAGGATTGCTATTCCTAATGATTAATTACTTTGAGGGATCAACCAATGACTAGGAGAAAGTTGGATAAAAAAATTACTCTTTACTTTGGGCCCTACAAGACCTAGGAGGGTGATCCGTGATAGTATTTGAAAGAACTCCTTTTCCAATTATCCTAAATATTGTAAATAGAATATATGTTCTTGATAGATTTACTTGATGATTATGAAAATTTGAAGATCTATCAAAATCCTTTAAGCATTTCAACAATTCATAGTAGGAGAACATGCAACAAAATCAAATTATCAAATAATTCAAACTAAAAGTAAGATTTGTGATTGTTCTTTAAGTGTGAGACCATGGATATTGTATCAAACATAAATGTAAGAGATTGGTGTCTTAACCTAGGGAACATAGTTAAAATGAATGCAATTGAGACTTCTATAATAATATTTTCCCCCAAACATCATAAAGCCTTACAGTAATGTCTTATACTACTGTACTTTAAGATTTCTAAAAAACTCTACTTATAAATCCTTGCATACATTCATAAAATTCAACATTCACATTAAAGCATATTTAATTTAATCCTTAAGTAAAAGCTATAATAAAAATATTCAACACCAGAAATACTAGGAAGATGAGTAAAATGATCCTTGATCAACTTTCATTCATAAATTGTATAAAGAATACATGAGGAGACAATTGGCTAAAAATCATTTCATTGTATATTTCAAAACTGATGTTAGTATTTTCATACAAAAACCTACAAACTACAAACAATTATAAACTTATACAATAACCTAGACTGAAAGTACAAACTCTATTCAATATGCTCTACAAAATACAAAAGTTTCCCCAAGATCTTGTAAAAATGGCCTTAATTTCCCTTTTACACAAACAAGGGAGAAAAACAAGCTTCAAACCAAGTTACATGTGTCCTATTTTCATTTGACATATATTTACATTTCAAAATATAAGAACAACTACTCATGGAGAGAATATTCTAAAATGACAAATACAATTATATTTTCTAGTTATATCTTTTTCCCTTCAAAACATGCTTGATGAAGATATTTATACTTACTTTGCTGCTCCTTCATTCTTCATTCAGTTGTAAAGACTTGAGAAATATATGACTAAGAAAATAAGGACAAAAATCAAGTTCGCTAGAAGATAAAACTCCTATTTAAGTTGTTTGAAAACCCTACTAGTAGTGATTGTGCATAAAAGACAAAAATATTGCTCCACATCATTTCAAACTCTCATAACTCTAGAAATTTATTGTTCCTGTTATCCCATGTTGCTTACTACTCTTCAGTTAGCTAGTTGAAAGTTAAGAACTCATCCAATTTAGTCATGTAGGTGCCATGGTTCAACACCGCATGGTCAATTTCCTTATGAAATTCCTCCAAGAACCTATTGTTGTCCCAGAGCTTATCCAAACAACTCTTCATGAGGTAAATATCAAATAGATCCCTCTCACATATAAGGTAAGCCAAGGTTGTAGTTACACTTTCCAATTGTGCCTTCTAATCCTCACATGGATTAACCTTACCCTCAGCTTTCAATATGTCTAGAAATATACCTAGATCATAGTCATCAAACACTTTAATCAATTATTTTATTTTATCTTCCATGGGACTTACCATTCCTTGATATTCACCTACTATTTTTACAATTTGATAGGTTGGGATGATCTACTTTGGCTTATTTTGATCATAAGTTGCTCCCTTACACATACCAATCAAAGAATTGAGTCTGGGAACCCATTTTCTCATCAGAGGAGCTGCCTCTATCTTATCTCTTTCAAATCTACCAATTGCAATCATCTTTAAAGAATAATTCACATGCACATTGTCTAATTTCCTTAATATATTTTCCATCAAGTGTCCCAACATGTTAGAAATTACAAGAATATTGTCATCATGCTTGTCTTCCTTGTAATTCATAAGTAATTCATCATATGTTCTCATCTACTCAAGCAATGTCTGCCTATCACTCCTCTCTCTTGGGGGTGGTGCAATAGAAGTGCTTGTTACCATAGATCTATCCCCCCTTACTAGTAGTGCCATAGATGTTGGTGCTTTCTTCTTTTTTTTTGCACTTGTTGCTCCAATTGAGCTATTATTTATTTTTCCTTATTGTACTCATCCAACAAATCTTGATAATCCTTTAAAGCTTTGTTATATTGATCTTGCAAAGATTTTTTTGTTGTTTCTCTAAACTAAGAAACATTCACTGCTAATATGGTTGCCTCTACTATTGAAGTATCTCACTCTTTTCACAATAAAACCTCTACTTAAGTCACCTGCAGTTTAAACTACTATTGGCTTGTTTGTGTTTGGTTCTAGGGCCCAAATTGTCAAAGTATTCCACTTAGGGCTAAAATAAAATGTAGATAGTACAGACATAGCTCTATCTTTAGTAGATAAAATCTCTAAATTATGCTTCTTAATTGTGTCCAATGTGATAGTAGATGCTAAATCCCATTCTGGAGCAAGAGGGTACCACTTTCCCTCACCAATATTCTCCCTTCATCTAGAGTCATTTATTTTTACTCAATAGTCATATGTGCTAATAGATACTTGCTCCTTAGTCCGATCAAGGAACTTTGTCATTTCATCATTCAATCTCTTCTCAAAATCCTCTCTCTTACATCTCCAAAAAAACTCTTTAAATTCAAGAGTCTTGACAAAAGCATCATCTTCCAAGAATGTAGTGCAAGTTGTTTCTCTGATGTCACCCATCTTATCTCTTCCTCCGAAGATTTCTTGTGTGAGTCTATCTTTTGGAGGTAGCAGATTCTCATCTCTTATAGGAAATCGAATTTCTTGCATTACATCATCACCTATCACTTCAATTTCTTCTTCATAAACTTTCTCTACACTCCTTCTCTTTGGTGATGATTCTTATGGAGGTGAGTCCAAATCAATAACATTATATGCAAGATATGAGGGAGTTTGTTGCACCAGTTGAGGAGATGGGAGCATTTTTGTTGGAGGTGGGGATTGGGATTCTTCCCTTTTTCTTTTCAATATATATGGTTTTCCCTATGGTGGTTGGTATGTTGGTATTTCCTCCAACATTGGGGCTTTCCCCTTAGCTATTTCCTCAATTTGAGGAGCCTCACCAATAGTTTTGTAAATATTCTACAGAATAGCCTTAATTCTTAAAATTAGATCATTAATATCAACATATGTCCCCCTAAAGGAGGCATCCCTTTTGATCTTGGCTTGTTCCACTCTCTGGAAAGCTATCGATTTAGCTTTCCTTGCATTTGCCTCATTCTCATCCCTACAATTCCTTATTACATCATCACTATAATCAATTGCATGGTAGAATTTTAATCTCTT